>RBNI01005655.1:0-12293 GCA_003990745.1 Jimgerdemannia flammicorona
AAAAAAAGACACTAGAATTGGAGTCAAGTTACTAAAGAACTATACCAGAATTATCAAGACCAGAAGCAGTCTGGCTAAGAGCAAAATCTTAGTTAAAGGAAGAGTCATTGATCCTGATTACACTGGTGAGATCTTCCTTATAGTTAGAAATTACAACCCTACTATTCTATTCAAAGTTAAAAAGCATGATAGGATTGGCCAGATACTGATCTATGAAATCAAGAAGCCTAAGATCACTAAAGCCATCAAACTCATCAAGACTAAAAGAGAAGAACAAGACTTTAGATCTACTGGAAGAGAAGTCTATGCTGCTACCTAGATTACCAAACTTGAGTATAAGAAAGAAGAATCAGAATAAGTATACATATACTATTAGAGAAAACTTTCCTCTAGAAAAACAACTTCTCAAGATTCTGCATCAGAATGAAGGAGTACTTGCCACAGACTTCAGGGACATCTACAATCAAGAACCTAAATACTACTATGAAGTTGACATTAGTGATATTAAGCCTATCTACCAGAAAGCCAGACCCATACCACCTGCCTATAGAGAATGACTGTGAGCAGAACTCAAGGAAATGGAAAAAGCTAGTATCATCAAGTAAGCTATCAGCCCCTGAGCTTTACCTATTGTCCTCACCCCAAAGAAAGGAAGTAAGTCTGGAGAGTTTGCCTCAAAACTCTGCATTGATTATAAAAAGCTCAATACAATCACTAAGATGAATAGGTAGCCCTTATCAAATATTTAAAAAATCCTTACCATCCTTGAAAATAAAGTCAAATACTATACTACCTTAGATCTGTTCTCAGGCTTCCATAAAATTAGTCTCAATTAAGATACTAGTGAGAAATTGGCCTTCATCATACCTGATGCCACTTATGTCTACTTATGAATACTATTTGGAATATGTAATGCTCTAGCAAGTTTTCAGCAAATGATGAATAGAGTCTTTAGTAATGAAATTGGAAAATAGCTCTTTGTCTAAGTTGATAATGTGATTATCTTCAGCAATACTATACAGAAACATATCAACTATATATAGCTAGCTCTCAAGAAGCTCAAAGAGTATGGTCTCTACATCAAGTCTAAGAAGTGTAAGTTTACAGCTCAGAAAATCACCTACCTAGGACACATCATCAACCAGACTAGAATTCATATAGACTCAATGAAGATTGAGACTATCACAGCCTACCCAAGACTCTGAACAACTATAGAAGTCTATGTCTTTCTTAGACTGGCCTCCTACTATAGAAGATTTATCAAAGGATACTTTAATATTACAGCATCTATCTATGAGTTACTGAAGAAGGAGACTAAGTTTGAATGGACCAAGGAATGTTAAGAAATCTTCAATGAACTCAAAACCAGATTGACACAAACATCTATCCTCAGAAGATCAAATTGGAACCTAGAGTTCATCCTGTAGATAGATATTAGTGCTATAGGACTTAGAGCAGTACTAGCTCAGAAGGAAGATGGACATGAATATGTCATCTCCAATATAAGCTGAGATACCTGTAGAGCAGAATAGAACTACAAGTCATATAAGCTTAAATGCTTAGCAGTAGTCTGGGCAGTAAACAAGTTCTACTACTATCTAGCCAGAAAACACTTTACCATTCAAACAGATCATTCTGCTCTTGCCTGGCTATTCTACACTCTGAACCTTAAAGGAATATATACCAGATAGATCTATAGACTGCAAGAGTATGACTATACTATTAAACACTATTCTGGAAAAACTAATGCTAATACTGATATACTCTCTAAAATACCACCATCAAGACTATTCAATATGAATAAGGAGCTATACTATAGATTAATTAGCTATCTTGAGTAGTAGAAGATGTCCAACTATCTTGAACCCTGGACTATTACTATTATCAACTAGACTTAGAAACAATTTGAACTAGACAATACTATACTCAGAAAAAGAGGAAAGCTCATTATATCCAAATACAAGAAGTATCAAGTAATGAAGGAAGTATATAAACAAGGATACTTAGATGGAACCAATATATATAACAAGGTAAGAAGAACTATGTAGTGGCCTAAGATAAAAGAAAATCTATGCCAATTTGTCAAAAGATATAATAAGTACCAAAAATAGAAATAAGATCAGTAAGACCAGATACCCAGATCATTAAGAATTAAGCCTATCTCCTTCCACTATATTGCTATAGATATCATTAGACCACTACCAGTAACTCTATCAAGAAACTACTATATTATAGTTATTGTAGATCTCTTTACTAAATAGATAAAAGCAAGAGCATTATAAGAAGCCAATGCTCTCTTTATTGCTGACTTCCTGTACTGAGAAATCATCTGCTACTATAAGACACCAAGGCAAATCACCACAGATCATGGCACAGAATTTGTCAACAGATTCTATAAGATAATGTATCATAAATACAAGATTCAGTACATCAAGACTACTACATATCACTCTCAAGAAAATAGACATATAGAAAGAACCAACAAGACCCTCAAGAACATCCTGGCCAAGATCTCAGATATATATGAGAATTGGGATAACTACCTCCCAACTCTTCTCTCTATTCTATGAGACATATAGTTACAGAGTATACACTTTACCTCAAGAGAACTACTCTTCAGAGAAGAAGATTCTGATGGAACCTCAGCTATAAATCTAGACCTAACTTGAAGATAGATTGACTCAGAAATCTGAAGACTAAACCAAATCAGGAAGAAGGTAGAAAATTATATCATCAAGTCATAAGTACTAATAAAGAAGAATGTGGAAAAGAATCACAAGACTCTAGAATCTATTTAAATCAGAGAAAAGATTCTACTATATCAAAATATGGTAGAAGCCTCATAATCATGAAAACTGGAGCCCAAATGAAAAGGACCCTTCTATGCACAAGATATCAAGGAAACTATCTTTTAGCTTAGAAAACTCTTAGAGACTATACTACCTACTATAGTATACAGAAATAGACTCAAGAAGTACCATGAGCCTACACAAGAGAAGCAAAACATGATGATCACCCATGAAGTTCTAGTCTATGAATCATAACAGTATGTCCTGTGATCAGTAGACAATCTATCTAGACCATTCTCTAAGAGATATAGTACTAGCAACTACTCATCTGTGAGACTTTTGAAGCCAGAGAAGTTCAAACCATCAACTGATTGATCAAGATCAGAGTCAGGCCCTTGCTCTATATAAAGGGAGCAACTCTTCACTATTACACCAAAATATATAAGGAAGATACCAGCCCATAAACATCACTTTTCAACCACCTGCCAGAGGTTATAGGATCAACAAAATTTTCAAACTGGACTAATGAATAAGAATGTTCAAGAGAAGATTCTTATTTAGAAAGAAGATATAATAGTGACCTCAGAATGGTGATATCATTATAGAAGATAGTCTTTCCTTACAAGTCACCAGATTAGAGCACAAGAAGATCATATGGCATAACTCACTCAGACTACAAGATGAGTAATGATAACTAACCATGAGTCATCATAACTACAAGATAGACATTTCAAGGAATATAAAAGAAGGACTAAGGAACTGCAGTAGTAGCAACTCAAACAAGACTCACAAAATCCCAAAATAGTTCAAAGACTCACTATAAACAAAATGTCTACCACTTGCCAAACCTCAAGGTTCAAAAATCACCAAGGTTTCTCAGTTCAAGAAAGGATATTCCAAGATATCAAGAGAGCTATGAAGACCCATACTATAAGAACTTCTAGCCTTAACCTGAGTACTAGTAACCCTTATCACTTTATTCTCAATTACTATAAAATGGAAACAAGAATTACTATCACTACTGAATATCTCTGGATATGATAGGAATATGAAATAGAAAACCTCCTCTACTGGGAATTCCCTCAGGCTAGTTCTCAAGAGATATAAGATATCACTTCTATGGATACATATAAATTGAGAGTAGCTAAAAAGATCTATCAGATCTTCAGGTATGTATCTTGGTCAATCTCTAACTTAGAGTATATCAGAGTCTCAGACTTTAAGGAATTATCAGCCCACCATATGGATGCACTGGAGGTCATGGTGACTATAGAAGCCTAATCTACTATTACTCTCAAAAGTTATGAGGTAGGAGAGTTCTGGAACTCCATCTTTGGGAATAACTTAGATCAATTTCTGTAAAGATTAATCTTAGTATTCCAAGGCCCCAGTATCTAGGTTTGATCCTCTCAAGATCCCACCTTTATCTCCTACTTTGTAGAAGAGAACCTTATAAATTAGAGAGCCTCTGATCTCCTTGCTCCCCCCACTGCTACTGTCACTGAATATAATGATATCATCTTACTAATTGACATATATAACATATGTAAAATATATGAAATGGATGAAACATTTACTGATCTTATTTTTTTCAAAGATATCCTGTCTCTGATCTCTAATCTTGATAATACTAATAAAGATAAAGTTCTCAGAATCCTGAACATTCTGCTCTGAGTTCTTTGTGTAACTATTGAAATTCTTCTAATATTCTGATCTTATATAACTGTCAGAAATTATTCCAGCATTCTGATCTTATACAACCAATTGTACAGATACTTAAATTTGTACTTACAAATAAAGTTTTCTATGTTCAAGTATCTTATTTATTTAGTTATTAGAATTTATATTTAGTTTTATAACTTAGTAATTATTGAATTATATTTTATATAAATACTCCTCTCATTTCTTTTAAAATAAAGTCAGTAGTCAAGTATTAAAACACTCAAGCATTCAAGTGCCTAACTACTCAAGAAGTATAGAAGTTCCAGTCCTCTACTCAATTCCAAGCAAGAAAATCTAGAAAACAACAGAACAGTTTAAAGATAAGAAGTTTGAGGACTATAAGACCTTGGGAAGATACCCCAATAGAACTTGCTTATAAGAAACTTGTAGTTGGTCTAAGAGATATACTTTGAAGAGAATCTGACATATTTGGAGAACTTAACACCCACTATATAATAATATATATATAAGAATAATAAGAGAATAAATAGATACTATATAGAATAGACTGATATTAGGTGACTAGAAATATATAGTATCCTCTAATAAAATAAAAATCAATTATTTTGGATTCTGTATATAATATCTATCTTTTTCTATCATCTTCTAATTTTATAGACAATAAATGTCACATGATCTTTTCTATATTAAAAATGCTACAAAACTACTTTAAACTGACTGCAATACTTAAATAGTATATTATTATTATCTCAAATATCTAAGATACTATAGAATTGAATCAAAGATATCAAATATTACTTAATGTAAGTCATATGATATCAATTGACTAAAATTAGAAAATGACAAAAAAAGGTATATGTTATATATAGAATTCAAAATAATTGATTTTTGTTTATTAAAGGATACTATATATTCCTAGTTATCTAATATCAGTCTGTCTTGTACAGTATCTATTTATTCTCTTGTTATTTATATATATTGTAACAGTGACCCCAGAATGATGACATTAGTATAAGAGACAGTCTTTTCTTGTAAGCCACCAGATCAGAGCACAAGAAGATTATATGGCATATGAGATAAGCAATGATGACCAACTGTGAGTCATTATAACTACAGTACAAGCATCCTGAGGAATATAAAAAAAGGATCAAGGAACCATAGTAGCAGTAACCAACAAGACCCACCAATCTCAAAATAGCTCAAAGACTTACCACAAATGAAATGCCTGCTACTCACTAAACCTCAAGATCAAGGAACCACCAAGATATCTCAGTTGAAGAGAGGATGTTCCAAGACATCAGAAGAGCCATGAGGACTCGCTCAAAAAGGACTCCTAGTATCAACCTGAGTACTGATGACCCTTATCACTATATCCTCTATCACCATGAAATGGAAACAAGAATCACCATTACTACTGAATACCTCCAAATGTGGCAGAAGTACAAATAGGAAACCTCCTCTGCTGGGAGTTCCCACAGGCCAGCCCTCAAGAGCTACAAGATGCCACTCCCATGGATATATGTAAAGTAAGAATAGCTAAGAAGATCCATCAGATCTTCAGACATGCATCATGGTCGATCCCCAACTTAGAATATATTAGAGTCTCAGATTTCAGAGACCTGTTATCCCACCATATCAATGCACTAGAAGTCAGGGTGGCTACAGAAGCCCAGTCCACTATCACCCTCAATAGTGATAAAGTAGAAGACTTCTGGCATCTCATCCTTCAGGACAACCCAGACCAATTCCTGCAAGGATTGATCTCAGTATTCCAAGGCCCAAGCATCTAGGTTAGACCTCTCCAAGACTCCACATTTGTTCTCTATTTTGTGGAAGAGAACCTCATAGACTAGAGAGCTCCAGACCTCCTTCCTGCCACCAAATGTGATGACATCATTGGTGATGACATCATCCCATGCGACATATGTAAGATGCACAACAAAGTACACAAAACACAATCTCTTTCCAGTATCATTCAGATTACACAATCTTTGGAGAGCACTTACAACATCATTTTTGGAGAAAAGAGACTAATAACATAGCAACTGACAGGCAACCTGAGGTGCATACTGGGCAGGGTGGCCCAAGCACTTTCGGGCAACAGGTGGGGAGGGGTCCAGACCTGGGGGGGGGTATGAGGGGGCTGCTGGCAGGTGGACGTAGAAGGGGTGGAGGAGGTGGTGGAGGTTCAGGATCTGAGAGGGTGAGCTTTGCGGAGATAGTGAAGGGGAGACAGCAGGCATCAGGGCTGGAGGGCTGGCTGAGGAAGGGCAAGGAGAATGAGAAGGGGACAGTGCAGGGGGGAGCAGCCCTTGGAAGGGGAGGCAGTGGAGCTGGGGGAGTAGTGGCTGGGGGGAGTGTAACTGCTGATGGCGACAGGACTGTTAATCTGGAAAAAAATCTAGATATGATGGCTGATGGTGAGGCTGAGCAGCTGAGGCTTAGAAGACAAGGGGACTTAGTGGATGGTATAACAGGTCTGGCAGTGGCCCCATTGCTCAAAAAATCGATTTCAGCATTCACGGTCACACTGTGCTTCTGGGGCCTAGCAGTGATGGCAAAAATGGTACTGGGGCTCATTGCTAAGCAGGTGGCCGGAGCTGCGTCAGTGAAATTTTTGAAGGGACTGGAGGGAGTGGAGGTGGGTTTTGAGGAGGCAGCACCATTGGAGGAGGCCCTGAAGGTTGGATTGGTGGTTGGGGAGGTGTGTGTTCCAATGGCACATTGTCTGAAGTGGGATCCCAGGGTGATCCAACTGCTGGTGAAAGGAGTGCTGACAGTGATGGCAATGGAGACAAGAAAGAGGGTTGAGGATTTCATAGCAGAATATGGAGAGGTGGTGGATATTGGATTCCGGATCTGGGAAGGGACCTCGCTCAGGACTAGTGACATGGATGTGAGGATTCGGCTGGCTGGGAAGGAAGCTACTGGGAAGGCAAGGGACTGGCCTTCAGCAATGGTCTGGGGAGTGATTGTGTGTAAGGTGACGAGGGTGAAGGGAAGTGAGAAGGAGGAGGAGGATTTATTGGAAGCACTGGAAGAGCTGGATGGTGCTGTAGAGAGGCGGGCAAAGGCTTGGGTGGCTTTCGTGGAGTCAATGCACTTAGAGGTGGTGGATGGAAAGTATATTTGAGTGACCAAGGAGCAGTGGGAAAGGGCTCAGAGGCGTAAGAGACAGAAAGAGCTGCTGGCCAAGCTGGATAACAGACTGCTGGGAAATGCAAGCAAGGTGAAGAGCACCGGGGGTGCCAAAGCGAGTGTCTGGGCTGGTGAGGGAGAGGGGAAGGACAAGAAGGAGGCAGGGAAGGACAAGGAGAGGGCTAGTAAGGATCTATTTGTGGATGGCATGCTTGAGGTTTGAGAGGAGGACTGGGAGGGCTCCCCTACCCCTACCCCACTTATCAGGCACAGCCCAGCTTCCTGAAACAGGGCAGAAGAAGATGTGCCAATGTGAGGGGCCCAGAGGGTACAATTCGGAGTTCCAGAGGTAGTATATGGAGAACTGGAGATGGTGGCTGGTGAGGAGGAACTGGTGGATGTCCTGGAGGTATGGGATGAGTCTGTGAGCACTGGAGCTGACACCACGATGTTGGAGGGAGGGAGGCTGGTGACTCTGGGGGGGAAGGAGGTGGGGAACTTACTTTGGATATGTCGGATGATGAATAACTTGGCAGCGGAAGAGTTGGGGGAGGTGGATTTGTGAGTGATGAGTGATGAGCATTGGGCAGGGATACTGCAGGGGGATAGAGTAATGAAGGCATTGAAGGCAGAAATTCTGGTGGTGTACCTAGAGGAGGAGGGATATGAGGTGGATAAGGAGAGGGAGGCAGAGATGGCAGTTGTCACTGGAGAGAGAGCAGAATACTGTTGGAACAAGCATCATAGACTGCAGCTCTGGCAGAAGGCATGCATAGAATACCGAGAGGAGTTCGAGGAGAAGGCAGATGGAGAGATGAATGAACTGCTGGCAGAATTGGAGACTCAGAGGGCAGAAGAGGAGGAGGTGGCTATAGAACACAATCTAGACATGGCACAGGAGGAGATGAATATGGAGCAGTAGAGATCGATTGACAACATACCATATTTCATTATGAACAGTACAACCAACATTTTTTCTCTAAATGTGAATGGGTTATGGGGTGCCGCTCAATGTAGGAACATTTTTACTTGGATGAAGGGATTAGTGGCTGATCTCTTTCTCTTGCAGGATGTTAGGTGTGAGGATGATTCTGATAAGATGGAGTGGATGAAGGAATGGGGAAGTGTGGCAATCTGGAAGGGCAAGGTTGGGATTTTGGTTCGGAAAGGCAGAGGGGAGATACAGGATGTGAGGAGCTGGGGGGAGAGACTGGTCTGGGGTGAGTGGATTCGGGCAGGCTGGGAGCCAGTTACAGTTGGCTCCTGTTACTGTCCTACAGTACGGAGCAAGCAGATAGATTGGGTGAAAGATCTGCAGGAGAGTGGGTGCCTTGTAGAGGCTGGAGTGGATATGCTTGGGGGAGATTTCAATATGGTACAGGACACACTATTGGATAGAACAGATGGAGGACAAGGTGCTGAGAGCAGGAGCAGAGGACTGACAGCATGGGAGGAGGTCGAAAGGCTAAGTGTGCTGATGGATACTGGTCGGGAGTACTGGGGGAATAAGAGGGTATATACATATTGGGCAGGGGGTCTGGGGACAAGGATCAACTAGATTTTGACTGCCAGCTGCTGGGGCCTAGATATTTGGAAGTCACTGGAGGTAGAATAGTGTCCATGGTCGGATCACTGGGGGCTTTTGGGATAGGAGTGCTTTGGGGGAAGTGGGGATGGGCCTGGACATTAGCGCCTCAATTCCTCTTTGTTAGATGATAAGACCCAGTGGGATGAGTGGGCTAAGGACATTCAGCTGAGGGTGGAGAATTGGTGGCAGGAGGGTGCCTCAGTTGGGGTTCAGTGGTTGAGGATGAAGGAGATAGCCAAGATTTACTGGAGTGAGGCTGGCAAGGAGGCAGGGAAGCAGAGGAGGCATTGAGTATGTTGGGCTTCTACTAGATTGACTAAGCTCCTAGAGGAGTGGGCAAGGGTGAAGATGTTGGAGGGAGAAGAGGATTGGAGGTTGATGAGGGCAAAAATGGAGGTTGGGGAACTACAACAGGTACTGTGGGAAGAAGAAGAGGCGAGGGCAAAGAGCTTGGCAGCACGGCTCTGCTGGCAGGATTTGGAGGAAGGGGAGAGGCCTTCCAAGTTTCTAACAAGGGCTCTTAGGGCAAGGTGGGTCCAACAATGGTGGGAAGAGGTGTTGGACTCAGATGGTATACTGGTACATAGGGTACAGGACATTCTTGGATCGCTGAAGGAGAGATGGAGTGGATTGTGGAGTAAGGAGGAGGGTGGGGCAGATGCCACATCTATTGACAGAACATTGGAGGATTGGTACCTGCCACAAGTAGAGGGGCTAAGTGACCTGGTGATACCTGTACAGGAAAATGAGATCCACCAGGTTCTTGCTGCGACAATACCAGGTACAGCTCCTAGAGAGGATGGTCTGCCCTGGGACTTTTGGAAGTGAATGGTTGGAGTCCCAGGGGTGATGGGAGAGATGACAGCAATGTGCAACTTCATTCTACAGACTGGGAGGTGGGTGGGAGAGCAGGACCTTGGGCTGGTGATGCTGCTCTATAAAAACTAAGGAAGGTGGGAGGATTGAAAGAACTGGCGGCCGATAATGTTGCTAGATATGGACAGAAAGTTGGTGACTAAGGTGGTGGTGGCCAGACTACAGAAGGTGGCCCAGCAAGTCATGGGTGGTGAGTAGAGGGGATTTGTGGGTGGTTGGCTCATCAGGGATGGCACTGCCTGGGTACATGGAGTTATTGAAGGGGCAAGGGCCTGTGGACTGGATGGGCATCTAGTCTTCTTGGATCAGGAGAAGGCCTACAACTGGGTGCGAAGAGTCTGGCTGGCGAAAGTTTTAGATAGGATGGGGGTTCCATTCCAATTCCGGTCAGCAATGATCAGCCTACTGGAAGGGAGTAGGGCTGTGCTCATGTGTAATGGTCATAGAGGGGTGGCATTCCCCTTGGGTAGGGGGGTGCCCCAGGGGGACCCACTGTTACCCATTTTGTATGCTCTTTTCCTGAAACCCCTTATGGATAGAATTAGGTGGAGGATAGGAGGACTCTCTATCTTTGGCATAGGATGGAAAGTTGGGGCCTTTGCAGATGACATGGTGGTTGGTTTGGGTTCGATTGCTGATGTTGAAGAGCTCAAGAAGACTGTAGAGTAGTATGAGGAGAACTCTGGAGTGAAGCTGAATTGGCATAAGTGTGAAACAATGGTGCTCGGCAATGGCCTGGTGGAAGGAGAGGTCATAGGAACAATCATCCCCACTGGTGAAGCAGTATGGTACTTGGGTATCTATTTGTCAGTCTATGGGTCAGTTCTGCCCAGGCTTTGGTGGGAGCAGAGGATTGGAATCTGGGAGGAGGCCCTGCGGAGTTGGGGGGGAAGGTGATTTTCTCTGGCAGGAAGGGTCTCAATTTTGAATGTCTACTGGCTGCCGAAGTTGTGGTACCTGGTATATTATCTGGACTTCCCAGCCTGGGTGGTGAAGAGATTGGTGAAGATGGCAAAGGGATAGATCTGGGCTGGAGGGCGGAGTCAGATTGGTTGGGAGATCTTGTCCCTACCAGTGGCAAGAGGTGGTCTGGGGCTAGTTGACTTTCCAAAACAGTTATACTGCTTGTGGGCATGGTGGCTGAAGAGGGCTGTGGAATTGAGAGGAGGTGGTTGGGTTCCTCTGCTACAGAAGATCTGGGAGAGGCAGTCATCACCAAGGGGCTCAACTGGTGATCTCCTCTCATTAGTTGGGCTTCAGAATACTAAACAACTGCGATATAAAGGATTTTGGTGGGGGATAGCAGAGGGGGTGCACCATATTGGAATTTGTTGGTAGGGGAATGAAGGAGAGGAGGATTGGGACCTGCCGATGTGGAGATGAGATTGCATACTGCTGGGTGGCGCTTCTTTAATTGAGTTTGACATTGGTGATGGAATGGAATACCAAAGGGAACCAGGCCAGGATCTGTGGCCTAGCAGTTGGCAAGGAGTTGGAATTGGCAAAGAGTGGGACTGGCATGGTGTCTGGACTTAGAGTGCTGCAGTATGAAAGTGGATGCCACCAAAGTACTGGGTGGTCTGGTGGTGCATGCTGTAGAGGAATATTATGCTCAACTTTTGCTCAGAGCACCTTATAGTAGGGGGTTGCTTTGAATGCAAGGAGTGCCACAATGTAGGGCAGGAGGGGGGTTGTGTACAGATGCCTGAACATTGGCTTGGAGAGTGCGAGATGTTGGGGGACTTTTGGCAGGCAATTGGGGAATGCTTGGGGGTATGACGTAGGAGAGATGAAGTATGGAGGAGGTGGGAGGACTTGAGGGATAGATTGGTGGGAGGGATAGGGAAGGAGTGGATTACTTTGGACTGGGCATTAGCTATTTGGGTAGAGCTGGCCAGTCACTGGCTATTTGTTTTTGAGGATGAGAGTAGACAGGGCTTGGGGGACCAGTTGTTGTGGTGGTGTGGGCTTATGGAAGATACCTTAACAGGATGGTGGCTTGGTTGGGGGCTGCAGGGTGGTCGGAGATGCTGCTTAGTGGAGAAAATTTGTGGACAGAGTGGGGGGAGAGTGGGCATAGTTGGTAAAAGGGTGATTTTTATCCATAAGGAGGTGGGGAGGAGCCCCCCTATGGGGATTGGGTAGTGAGTGGTGATGATGTATACTTATTCTTAGACTGGTAATAAAGGCAGAGTCCAAGTGACTATAAAAAAAAAAAA
>RBNI01005656.1:0-12291 GCA_003990745.1 Jimgerdemannia flammicorona
AAAAAAAAGGACTGGCCATTCTTATCTAGGGCAAGGGCTCCCAATGTCACAGCTGGGGGTTTGAATCTCTCAGAAATGATATTTTCTATAATCTGAGACAATTTCTAGTAGTAATATCTATCACATGGATGGCTTGAGATTGGTTTCGACGATGTCAGCTTTCTTGAGTTCAGATGAAGTGTCTGTTACTCTCCAATGGAGGTGATACAGATAGAGTGAACAGAGTTGTTCAAATGCATTTTGCTTCTGCTAAGTAATGAGATCTTGTATAGTTACAGTGTATCTTAGTCTTGAGTTGATAAGTGTAGTTCGTGAACCTTTTGGTAGATGAGATAGGGTTCTTCTTGTCTCAATTTGAGTTTGGTACTTTCGGTTTTCTTTTGTAATAGTACAGTATACCAAACTAGTTATAGCGGTTCAGAGTCAGTCTTATGGTTGTAGTACTTCTTCTAGTATTCTTGTATCTTGGTGGTAGGTTCTCATACTTACTGGTATATTTCATGTAACCAGATGATCTCTTGTTTTGTAGTCTCACATGTGGTTTCTAAATTAGTTCTGAGAATGCCATGCAATTTTGGTGGCTTGGAGGTTGTGTGCTTACAGAACCTAAGGTAAAGTCAAGGGGCTGAAGGCAGTAGAGAGGAGTGAAGTAAAGACTAAAGACCCTAGAGTGAGTATAAGACCCTGGAGGGGGCCAGGATGTTTTTAATCTTCTCTAGCAGAGCCAGAGATATCTGAAAATAACAAAAATACAAAATAAGAGTAATAAATAAGTAAAGAAATAGAAGAAAAATATAAACAAATAATAAGAGAATACTGAGAAAGAGATAACAGACTATGATATAAAAGAGAAGAGTATAGAATAGCATCAGAACTCAGCAAGCTTAATCAAATAGTATGATGAGAATTGAGAGAGAGAATAAAGAGAAGATATAGAGTAGATAAGGGAGGAGAGAGAAAAGAAAGGAGGAATAAGAAGAAGAGAGAAGAAAAGAGTGAACAACAGACTATTCAATAGAGGTAAGTAGGCTGTGAATGATAGAAATAGAGTAGGTATAATAATAAACTATAAAATCACCAAAAACCTAGACAGCAGATACTCAGTCAGAATAATAGGAGCAGCATAAAGCAAAATGATGAACCTTATTATAAATATACTTATAAAGAGTATGATATATATAATTGAAATGATAGTTAGAAAATTGTTGAGAATAGGGGAATTTGGAATAAACAATAGTTCAAAAAGAGGAAAGAGAAATGGAAAGATCCAAAAAGAGAATACTGGTCATATTGAGTACCTAAGTAATTAAATTATAAAGAGGGTAGATGCTATGAGATATCAATATCAGCAACAGTAAAGATAATAAAGTCATTAATATATTGATAAAAGAAGATATCTCTAGTTCAGAAGACAATGATAAGAGATGAAAAAGGATTATGAATCACACAAAGTTCATAGACCAGGTTAACAAGATTGATAAGAGTAGGGGTACAATTTATTCCTATAGCAATACCAGAAGTCTGATTAAAGGAGCTAAGAGCCAACTTGAAGTAATTAGAGTAGTAGATGAGGAGCATGAGCTCAATAATCAAGGTCAATAAAACTAGAGAGTCTAAGGAAAAAACAATAGAACCTAAGAAACAAAGACAGTTATTGATCTCATCAAAATGAATAGTAGTGTAGAAGGAGGAGAAATTATTAGAGACCAAATAAGAAAAACAATAAACAGGTATAATGGTAGAATAAAGAAGTATGAGTTTCTGAGTATTATATAGAATGGTATACTCAGGTCTAAGATAGTACTGAAGAAGGGTTATCTAAGAGAGAAAGAAACAGGATAACTATTTCAAAATCTCAGTTATAGGTAAGTAATAAGTAGTCATAATGGGATGCTAAGCCAAAGTGGGCTTATGAACCTTAAGAAGAATATAGAAAACTAAGAGACAAACATCTGATAAGGACAAAGAGTTCTGGAAGAAGTGAAAAATGAAAGGTGCAAATAGAGAATCCAAAGGTAAGACTGTATAAGCCAGATCAACCTAGAGAAGAGAGAGTACCTCATCTAATCCAAGAGTATATAGCTCATAGATCATAGTATAGAGGAGAGCAGTAAGGCCACCAAGGTAAAGTGATTGTGGAATGAGGGCAAAACCTTAGTTCTTATCAGTAACTATAAGTAAATATAAAGACAATTGCTTGACTAATTTAAGCATAGTATATACAGTATGGCCCAAAACCAAGTAAGAGCAAGTATAACTCAGAAGAGTTAGTGAGTAAGCTATATCAAGAAATATGTAGTTTGAAGAGACATTAGGAGGAAGAACCCACTTACTAAGAATAAAGTAGTAAGAGGACAACTCAGTATGACCTTCAAAAAAGATAGTAAGGTTAAGAGCACAATAGAAGTACTTAAGACAAACCAGATCAATAAAGAAGAATTGAGAATGAGTTATCAGAAAGATGAAGCAAGGATCCAAAGAAAGTGCAAAAGTTTAAAGAGGAGAAAGGAGGCAGTTAGCCTAAGAGAAAGGGAACAGAAGATCTCCAGAAGAAGAATAAACCTGAAAGTTCAAGACAAGCAACTGAGAAAGACAAAGGAGGAACAATATGAGGAATTACTCAGAGTATATCAGAAGCAACAACAGGATTCAAGATAGAATAGGGATACCCAGGAAGAATTAAGCTGAGAGAAAGTTTAAGAGCAAGAGAACTTCTCCTTCTTTTGGACTTTTTTTGAAAGGGGTGAGATAGACAATGACAAGCAGATCCTATTTGAATATCAGACTTTATGGCTACAAACCTTTATACAGCCTTTGCACTTAGAGATATAGAAGGAGCAGGACCTAAAGGAGGCAGTCAAAGGGGAGAGAGAATATGAATATAACAGTATCTTAGAGGAGGAGAAGGAGGTAGCAGCAGAAGCAGCAGTAGTAGGAGAAATACTATTATATGAGTAGATAGATTTGGCAGAGTGCTAGTAGACTCAGTAGAGGTGGCCAGAGCAGATAGAGTAAGATCAGGAGCCTACAGGGCAGATATTAAGAGTACAACCCTAGTAAGAGATAATCTTTGCAGCCAGTGAGGAAGAATGAGAAGAGGCTGAAGAATCCTTAAAGAGATAGACCTTGGAAGACTTGAGACCAGTAGTGGTAGCTTTGGCCTGAATGACCTTGGAGATTAAGACCTCAGGAGAGACTAGAGAGAGAGTAGTAGTAGTAGTATAGGCAGTAATAGTAGCATAATTGGTCTCAGTCTCATAGAGATAAGATAGGAAGAAGCAACCAGTGATGAGAAAATGATAGATAGTATTAACATTAGTAGCAATAGAAGAGATCTCATCAGGCAAGAAGCCACAGAAAGGAATAGTATCAGAGAGATGAGAGGTAGTGAGAACTACAAAGGTAGTATAGTTTTGATAGAATTGGAGAGAGACTGTAGCAGTAATATCATATATAGCATTAGTAGTAGCAGTCTTGGTGATAATCAAACCTCCTTAGAGAAGACTTATCAATAGTCTTTAGAGATAATAAAGAACTTAATTATAGGTAAAATCACAATATTGATGTTATATTGAAGGTGAGACTTCTTGGTAGAGAGAGCCAAAACTAAGCAGAACTGAGTAAGAAGAGGATGGCCTGATGAGCAAAGATTGAGAGGGAGAGAGAGAATAGCAGAAGATATATAAGTATTAAAGAATATATTGGTAAAGAAAAGTGAGAGAAGGGAGAAGAAAGAGAAGTATCCTCATCTATGACTATATCAGTAGTAGGGGCCCTGGAGACAGAGACAGTAACAGTAGAAGTAGGGTACAATAGGAGCCCAGAGAGGACCAGAAGATCTAGGGGCAAAGCCCAAGCCAAAGTCAAAGAAGATAGAGGAGAGAAGAGATATGAAGAAGGCAAGAAATAAGAATAAATAAAAAATAGGATAGAAATTGTATCTGTTGTTTATTACTATACAAAAGTGCAGTCCTTATATATAAATATAAAGTCCCAAAAATAAATGATATACTATAATACAAAGATAACTGAATTAAGAACCTCATGTTATATAAAGATAAAGAGGAGTCAATATCAGAGTGAGCATAAAAATTAGAAACAAATAAACAAACAAACAAATCTAAATTGAGATTAAAAAATATCTGCAAACCCTGGAGAGATGAGCAAGAGTGAGGGGTAGAGGCTGAGTGAAGCAAACTGCAGTGAGCTTGAGGTAAAGCTGAGGGGCCAATATCTCTCTCTAGTACCTCTCAGGTTACACAACTTTTGGAAAGTAACTATAACATTATTTTGGAGAAAAGAGACTAGTAACATGGCAATCAACAGGCAATCTGAGGTGTGTACTGGGCAGGGTGGCCCAAGTACATTCGACTGGCAGCAAGTGGAGAGAGGCCCTGGCCTGAGAGGAGGTATGAGGGGGCTGCTGGCAGATGAGCATGGAAGGGGAGGAGGTGGTAGTGGAGGACAGGGATCTGGAAGGGTGAGCTTTGCTGAGACAGTAAAGGAGAGGAGTATTGGGGCTGGAGGGTTGGTTGAAGAAAGGCAAGGAAATGGAGAAGGCAACAGTATATGGGGGAGTGGCCCTTGGTGGAGGGGGCAGTAAGACTGGAGGTGTAGTAGTGGCTGGGGGGGGTGTGACGGCTGATGGAGATGGGACTGCTAATCTGGAAAAAAATCCAGATGTGACTGTAGATAGTGCAGCTGAGTGACTGGGGCTTGGGAGATAAGGAGATTTGGTGGATGGTGTGATGGGCCTGGTGGTGGCATCATTACTCAAGAAATCAATTTCGGTGTTCGCAGTGACACTGTGCTTCCGGGGCCTAGCAGTAACAGCGAAAATGGTATTGGGGCTGATTGCTAAGCAGATGGCTGGAGCAGCATCCATAAAGTTTTTGAAGGGACTGGAGGGAGTGGAGGTGGGCTTCAAGGAGGCTGAGTCATTGGAGAAAGTATTGAAGGTTGAATTGGTAGTTGGGGAGGTGTGTGTACTGATGGCTTGATGTCTGAAATGGGACCCCAGAGTGGTCCAACTGTTGGTGAAAGGAGTGCCCACAGTGATGGCAATGGAGACAAGGAAGAGAGTTGAGGAGGTCATGGCAGAGTATAGAGAGGTAGTGGATATTGGATTTAGAGTCTGGAAGGGGACCTTGCTCAGGACTGGAGACGTGGATGTGAGGATTCAGTTGGCAGGAAAGGAGGCAACTGAGAAGGCAAGAGACTGGCCTTCTGGTATGGGCTGGGGGGTGATCATGTGCAAGGTAACAAGGATGAAGGGGAGTAAGGAGGAGGAGGAGGACCTATTGGAAGCACTAGAAGAGCTGAGTAGTGTGGTGGAATGGTGGGTGAAGGCTTGGAGGGCCTTTAAGGAGGCGATACACTTGGAGGTGGTGGATGGGAAGCAGATTCAAGTGAGCAAGATGCAGTGGGAATGAGATCAGGGATGTAAGAGGCAGAGAGAACTGCTGGCAAAGATGAAGGGTGGACCTCAGAAGGAGATGAGCAGGATGGTGGACATGGGGGGGGCCAAAGCGAGTGTCTGGGCAGGTGAGGGAGGTGAGAGTGCTGAGAAGGGGACTGGTGAGAACAGAGAGATGACTGGCAAGGACCCATATGCAGATGGTATGCTGGAGGTTTGGGATGAGATATGGGAGAATTCTCTGACCCCTACTCCCCTCATCAGATAGGGCCCAGCTTCCCAAAACAGAGTGGAGGAGGATGTGCCAATACGGAGGGCCCAGAGAGTGCAATTTGAAGTTCCAGAGGCAGTGAATGGGGGACAAGTGGTGGCAGTTGGTGAGGAGGAACTGGTGGATATCCCAGAGGAGTAGGATGAGGCTGCGAGTACTGGGGCTGACACCACAATACTGGATGGTGGGAGACTGGCAACCCCTGGAGGAAAGGAGGTGGGGAACCTACTTTGGATGTGCTGGATGATGAACAACCTGGTGGCCGAGGAGCTAGGTGAGGTGGATTTGAGGGTAATGAGTAATGAGCATTGGGCGAGGATCCTGCAGGGAGAAGGGGTGGTGATGGCATTGAAGGCGGAAATCCTTGCAGTGTATCTAGAGGAGGAGAGATATGAGGTAGATAAGGAGCAGGAGGCAGAGATGGCAGGAGTCGCAGAAGAGAGGGCTGAATACTGCTGGACCAAGTGTCATAGACTGCAGCTCTAGCAGGAAGTCTGCCTGGAGTACCATGAGGAATTCAAAGAGAAGGCAGATGGGGAGATAAATGAGCTGTTGGCTGGACTGGAGGCTCAGAGGGCTGAAGAGGAGGAGGTGACCATGGAACATAATCTGGATTTGGTGCAGGAGGAGATGAACATGGAGCAGTAGAGAAAGCTTGATAATACACTATTTTTTCACTATGAATAGTATAACTAACATTTTTTCTTTGAATGTAAATAGGTTACGGGGCGCTTATTGACATAAGAACATTTTTACTTAGCTGAAGGGATTGGAGGCTGATCTCTTCCTCTTGCAGAATATCAGATGTAAGGATGACTTGGATAGACTAGAATGGATAAAGGAGTGGGGAGGTGAGGCAGTCTGGAAGGGTAAGGTTGGGATTCTGGTGTGAAAAGGCAAAGGGGAGATAAGGGATATGCGGAGCTGGAGGGATAGATTGGTCTGGGGAGAGTGGATACACACAGGTTGGGAGCCAGTTACAGTGGGCTCCTGTTACTGCCCTACAGTATGGGGTGAGCATGTGAATTGGGTGAAGGGCCTATAGAAGCATCTTTCACCAGTACCATTCGGGTGACACAAGACTCAGACAACACTTTTGACAACATCTTCAAGTATTGGTGCTATCAAGATGGTGAGTAATATGCATTCTGGTGAGCATACTGGGCAGGGGGGCCCCAGTACCTTTGACTGGCAATATGTGGGGGGGGGTCAAGGTGCTGGTATTGGCATGTCGAGTGCTTCAATGAGGGGCCGTAAGGCCGGGAGTGGTGGCAGAGGAGGTGCAAGGCTGCAGGGGGGAGGGAGGATGACTTTCATGGATAAAGTCAGGATGGGAAAGCAGGCAACAGGGCTAGATGGCTGGCTGGAGCTGGGGAAGGTGGCTGCTACCTCAAGTGGCAAGGAGGCCTCTCCACTGGGGGGACAGCATAGTGGGGCTGGAGGTGTAGTGGCTGGGGCAGTGACTGCTGATGGTGGTGTGATGGGCAATCTGGAAAAAAATCCAGATGTGACAGCTGATGGGAGACCTGGACAGGGGAGTGGCATGAGACCTGGGGACCTGGCTGATGGTGTGATGGGCCTCGTGGTAGCCCCATTACTCAAGAAATCTAGATCAGAATTCACCATCATGCTGTACTTCCATAGCTTGGCAGTGATGGCAAAGATAGTACTGGGGCTGCTGGCTAGTGAGGTGAAAGGTACAGACTCAGTTAAGTTTTTGAAGAAGCTGGAGGCAGTTGAGGTGGGGTTTGAAGAGGAGGGTTTGCTACTGGAGGCAGTAGAGAAGGGTGTAGTGGTTGGAGGAATTTTAGTACCAATGGTGAGGTGTATGCATTGAGATCCCTGAGTGGTTCATCTGGTAATTGCAGACTTGCCGATGGTGAAGAAGGAGGAGGCAAGGAGGCTGGTCATGGATGTGGTGAAGGAGTATGGCGAGATGGTCAATATTGGGTTCAGAGTATGGGAGGGGACTGAGCTCAGGACAGGTGATGTGGATGTCTGACTGAGGCTGTTTGGGATGGAGAATACTGGGAAGGCTAGGGACTGGCCAGTGGCATTGAAGTGGGGCCTGGTGGAGTGCAAGGTTTCGAGGGTGAAGGGGTCAGAGGAAGAGGAGGAGGACCTGCTGGAGGTGCTTGAGGACTTAGTGGGGGCTGTGGAGAGGAGGCAAAGAGCTTGGAGGGCTTATGAGGCTAGAATAGTGGTAGAGGTGATCGAGGGCAAGAAGGTGTGAATGGATAAGGTGCTCTGGGAGAAGGCAAAGGGGAGACAGCTGCAGAAGGATCTACTGGCCAGTTTGGATGGGGGACAAAGGGCGGGGGCTATGGAGGAGGGCACTGGAGCAAGTGCTAGCATCTGGGTGGAGGCTGGGCAGCAAGGGGGGAAGACAAAGAAGAGTGGGGGACAGGGGCTAGAGGAGGCAGTAGTGGATATGGCGATGGTGGATGATAATCCAATCCAGTATGGTGTTCCCAAGGTAGGAGAAGGAGAGTTGGAGGATGTGTCAGAGGATGGTTGGGATGAGTCTGTACGAACTGAGGAGAGGAAGGAAGGAGAGGCAGATTTGGTACAGACAGCAGAGGTAGTTGGGGGGGAGAAGTAGCTGTTGAGAGTGCTGCAGAATGTGGCAGCCGAGGAACTGGGAGAGATCGACTTCCAGATGATCAGTGAGGAATTCTGGGGGTGAGTGTTGCGAGGAGAGGAGGTCGTGAGGAAGTTGAGAGATAAGATGATGGCAGCTCTTTTGGAGGCAGAGGAGTATGAGGTCACTGAGGCAAGAGAGGCAATACTCTTGGGTATTGCTAATGAGAGGGCAGCTTATCTGTGGGGGCCATGGAAGGGACTGGAAAAGTGGCAGATAGTATGCAAGGAGCACCGGGCATCAATAGAGATAGTGGATAGTGAGGACTATGCAGAATTTTTGGCAGCTCTAGATGAACAGCAAAATGTGGAAGATGAGATTGTGGTGGAACAGAACCTGGATCTGGCTGGAGAGGAAGTGAGCATGGAACTATAGATGTGGGAAATCAACACTATCAAATATTTTGCTATGAATAGTATAACCAACATTTTTTCTATGAACATCAATGGGCTTAGGGGGACTAGGAGGCGACATATGATTTTTGGATGGCTGAGGAAACTGGAGGCAGATCTCTTCTTACTTCAAGATGTATGGTGTGAGGGGGAGGAAGATGGACTGGAATGGACAAGAGAGTGGGGGGGAGAGGCAGTTTGGCAGGATAAAGTGGGAATACTGGTTAGGAAGGGGAAAGGAGACATTGCGGACACTGGATATTGGGGTAGTAGATTGGTGTAGAGGACATGGCAGAGGCCTGGATGGAACTCAATTGTGGTGGGATCTTGCTACTACCCAGCTGAGAGGGGGTCCCGAGTGGCATGGATTGGAGATCTGTGGGATTCTGGGCTCTTGGTTGAGGCTGGGGTGGATTGTCTGGAGGATGATTTTAATATGGTATGGGAGAGTAGACTGGATAGAACTGATGGGAGATGGGGTATGGTGGGAAGGAGTGGGGGATTGGAGGACTGGGAAGAGGTGGAAAGACTCAGCTCTCTGATGGACGCCATGTGACTTCAGGATGGGGATCAACATCTGTATACTCACTGGGTGGGAGGACTTGGTACTAGGATTGATTGGATTCTGACTGCTGAGTATTGGGGCAATACAGTTTGGAAGATGATGGAGGTTGAGTGGTGCCCTTGGTCAGATCACTGGGGTATTCGGGGAGGAGGGAGGTTTGGAGGGAGTGGAGAGGGGCCAGGGCATTGGCATCTGAACTCTTCGCTGCTGGGTGAGGTGGACCTGTGGAATGCTTGGGTGGTAGAGGTACAATCCAAGGTTAATAATTGGAGGCGAGCCAGGATGAGGATTGGTAATAAGTGGCATAGACTGAAATCTGAAGCTCAGAGGTACTGGGGAGAAGTGGAGAGGGAGCGAGGTGCTCAGCAGAGGAGACAAGTCTGGTGGGTATCTCGGAGACTAGAAAGACTACTTTTGAATTGGGCTAGGCTACTGGAGGAGGAGGAGGTTTTGGACTGGAAGGCTAAGCGGGCTAAGCTGGAAGTGGTGGAGCTGCAGAATTTGTTGAGGAAGGAGGAAGTAGTGCAGGCTCAGGCTATGGTGGCGAGGCTACAGTAGCAGGGATTAGAAGAAGGAGAAAGGCCCACAAAGTTTTTGTCCCATCTCTTTCATGCTAGGGGAGCAAGACACCAGTGGAAAGGAGTCCTTAATGATGAGGGAGAGGTGATATTAGGTGTGCAGGGATCCTTGGCCAGCTGAGCACCTGCTGGAGCAACCTCTGAAGTAAAGAGGAGGGAGGGGAGGTAGCGCAGGACATTGAGCAGCATCTGGAAGAGTGGCACCCAGATCCTGCAGCAGGGTTGGGGGATCTTGGCCAACTGGTTTTGGGAGAGGAGATCCTTTGAGTTCTGGTGTCCACAACCCTGGGGACGGTGCCTGGGGAGGATAGGTTGCCTTGAGACTTTTGGAAGTGTATGGTATCTGTAGAGGAGGTTCTGGAGGAGATGTCGCTGATGTGTAATGAGGTCATCAGTACTGGGGAGTGGATTGGAGGGCAGCAGTTGGGGCTGATATCTCTGCTGTACAAGGACAAAGGGTGTAGGGAGGACTGGAAGAACTGGAGGCCAATTATGCTACTGGATATGGACCACAAGCTGGTCACCAAAATCCTAGTGGTGAGGCTACAGGGTGTGGCCCAACAGGTGCTAGGGAAGGAGCAGCAAGGCTTTGTGGGGGGCCAACTGATTCGAGATGGCATGGCATAGGTCTACAGGGTCATTGAAGGTGCTAGGACTGCAGGGGTGGATGGCCGCTTGGTCTTCCTGGACCAGGAGAAGGCCTATGATAGGGTTCGGAGAGTTTGGTTAGAGAAGGTACTGGAGCACATTGGGATACCAGTGAGTGTATGCTGGTCACTTATTGGATTACTGGAAGGGAGTAGGGCTGCGATTCTGGCGAATGGACACAGGGGGGCTTCTTTTCTCTTGGGGAGGGGAGTGCCTCAGGGGGATCTGCTATCATCTATCCTTTATGCCTTCACCCTGGAGCCATTGTTGGATTAGATCTGGCAGAGAGTTGGGGGACTGAACATCTTGGGTGTCAACTGGAAGGTGGGGGCCTTTGCCAATGATATGGTAGTTAGGTTGGGCTTGGTGGCAGATGTGGCTATGCTCAAGGAGACAGTTGAGTGGTATGAGAGATGCTCTGGGGTGAAACTCAACTGGCACAAATGTGAGACAATGGTCCTTAGGGAAGGAGTCATAGGTGGGGATGTCATTGGAACAATTGTCCCAGCTGGAGGGGTGGTATGGTACTTGGGTATCTATTTCTCAGTATATGGCTCTTTACTTCCCAAGGAGTGGTGGGAGTGCAAGCTGGTAGAATGGGGGAAAGCACTGACAAGTTGGGGTGGTAGACAGGTGTCGCTTGCAGGAAGGGTAAATATTCTGAATGTGTATTAGATGCTGAAGCTTTGGTATCTGGGCTACCATTTAGACTTCCCTAAGTGGGTGGTTAAGAAGCTTCTCAAAATGGCCTGTTCTTGGCTCTGGGCTGGTCACCAGAGTCAGATTGGTTGGAGGTACTAGCACTTTCTGTGGATCGCAGAGGACTTGGCCTGGTGGACTTTCCCAAGAGGCTACTCTGCTTGCGGGCTTGGTGGATGAAGAGGGCCAGTGAGTTGAGAGGAGGAGAATGGGTGCCCCTTATACAGCATTTGTGGGAGATAAGGGTATCGTCACAGGGTGGCTCAGGGGATCTACTGTCCTTGGTGGCCCTGGATGGTAGCCAGAGGATGAGATATAAAGAATTCTGGTGGAGAGTAGTAGATGGGGCCCATCGCATTGGGATCTGTTGGTAAGGAACTGAAAGAGATGAGGACTGGGGTCCGGAGATGTGGAGGTGGGACAGGCTCTTGTTGGGAGGGAATCTGGTTGAGGACTTCTGCTTAGAGGAGGGTATGGAGTGCCTTAGGGGTCTGGGGCAGGACCTTTGGCCAGAGACCTGGCAAGGGGCTGGGATTAGGGAGAGATGGGACTGGGCAGGCATCTGGTCTTGGTGCAAGGTTGTGGTGAGGTGGCTCCCGCCAAAACTCTGGATAGCATGGTGGAGGATATTGCGCAGAAATGTGATGCTAAACTTTAGGGCAGGTCATCTGGTGGATGGTAGGTTTTTTGATTGTGAGGAGTGTTATAATGTAGAGCAGGAGGGAGGGGTGGTGCAGACCCCTGAACATTGGCTGGGGGAGTGTGAGAGTATGGAGAATTTTTGGAAGGTAGTTGGAGAGAGGTTGGGAGTGTTGGCGCCTGACCCTGAGGTGGGTGGGCAGTGGGTGGCACTGCAGTCAAGACTGGTGGGGGGGGTGGAGAATGAGTGGCTGATGGTTGGTTGGGCCATCACAATATGGGTGGGGCTTATGGAATACTGGCGGAGCACCTTTGAGGAGGGCCCCTAGAGGCCAGTGAGACTGAGGGTAGGGAGATGGGAGGAGCTGATGCTTGAGCTCTTCAAGGCATGGTGGATTGGTTGGGGCCCCAAGGGGGGGGGACACAAGGGACTAGTAAGGAG
>RBNI01005657.1:0-12289 GCA_003990745.1 Jimgerdemannia flammicorona
AAAAAAAAAAAAAAAAAAAAAAGAAAAGAAAAAACCATCCAAACAGGCCGCCCTTCCTTCCGAGCCCAACCCCTCGCGTGGCGACACCACTCCACGATCTGGCCCGCCCCGTCCTTCGATCAATTTACTTTGCTGTCCATTACACGATTTGGTATACTTTCATGATGATGATGCTGCAGATAACGAAGGTGAGAATGCCGGCCATGATGGCAAAGAACCAGTCCAGGTCATCCACATCCTGGCCGGGGACTTGGACGTTCATGCCCCATAGACCTGCGTAAGATAGATGATAAATGATGAAGAGAAAGACGAATTTAGGGAGGAAAGCCAACATGAAGCTCAGTTGACTTTTTTTCGATCCGAGACCCGTCATGACGTTCGCTCTCCAACAATCTCTCCCTTCCTCCAAACCACTTTAATCCACCACGCACCTGTGACCAGATTCATTGGCACGAGCACACTGCCCAGCGCCGTCAGCTTGGTCAGGACGTCATTGATGCCGTTGTTAGTCTGGGTCATTTCTATCGAGATCTGCGCTAGGTAGTTGCTGTGCGACCGCGAGGAGATCTTCTCGTAGTGGTTCAGCGATTGCAGCATTGTGATGATGTGGTCTACGGTTATTGACAAAAAAAACGTTTAGAGTATCGTACGAGGAATGCCGTTTGATCATAGTAAAGCGTGCCTCATCCCACTTGAAGCGACCACAAACTCCCACCTAGAGACGAACACTCAAAGCTCACCTTGCACATCCCCGAGATACAACGCAACTTCACTCGACACCCCCCTCCCATCTTCAACGACGCGGGTCTCTCCGCGGGTCTCGCACCTCTTGACAAGGGTCTTGATGACGTCTGCCTTGTTGCCGAGCAGGCGGAGCAGGCTCATGACCCTCTTGCGGCAGTGGCCAATCCGGCGCAGCATGTCCGACTGTTCCGACTCCTTGAGAAGCAGCACCAGCTCGTCGATGGAGTCCACCTCGAACTCGATCGTGCGGATCGGAGGCGCGAATAGATCCGTGATGTCGTCGAGCAGGCCGTAGCTGATCCAGTCTGGTAGGTTGGGGTTAAGTGGAAGATGAGAAGGGGGTTGGGTGGCGTGAGAGGTGGAAGAAATTGGCCCATTAATTTATCCCCTTGCATAAAAATAATCTGTGTGGTCGATGTACCTGGTGTCACGGTGATGTAATCTTTTAGGTGCTTTATTCTCCTCCGTACGTTTGCTGGATGCGGCGTTGGACGGAAATGGAACTGCCAAAGCATCGAGAATATGAGATATTTTGCGCAACCTTATTCCCATTACCATAACGCAAGCAACTTTTCTCCCATTATATCATAACGCAACCTCACTCCCCATGCACCCACCCACATCGTACGGCCTCACCACAAAACGAACACCTTCAACGTACCGAGAGCACACCCTCCTTGAATACAATGATGTAGAAGCTCAGGGGCTGCATGTAGCTGGCAGAGGTGTGGTCCGGGTCAAAGCTGCGGAAGCACACGAAGTAGTAGTTTTTGAACACCTCGCACTTCTCCCGCGCCTCCTCCATCGTGATGTCCTCGGTCGTCAGCGGGTGGATGTGAAAGACCTTGGCGAGGGGGTGAGGGTGGAGGAGGTTGTGGAGAAAGGGTGCGTGTCAGACAGAATTGAAGGTGTGGTGGATCTGTGGCCAGATCGGAGAGCGTAACGGAACCAGTCAGACGTCCACTCGTGGTGTGTTTTAGTGTAGCGATTGGGATGGGTGTTCGTGCCAGTTTCTATTTTCCACAAAAACCCGAGAATATGAGCAGATCAGATCGCTTACCTTGCTCAGTGCCTTCATCTCCGAGTCCGTGGGCGATAGCACATCCATCCAGAAACAACCGGCGCGCATCATGTTCGAGAGTGACTCTCCTTTGTTTGGGATTTCACACATGGATCGCGCATGGATGGTGGACGGTTGGTGTGTCGAGTAGAATGTGAACCTGAACTGATCCGAATCCTTGGGTGAGAACTAGGGGAGGGAAGAAGTGATGCGGATCAATATGGTGGATTATAAGACAAACAAACTCACGAGAATTCGCGACAGATGAGATACGTCCATCCTTACCCTAAACGCATCGAACTTGTCGCCGTACAAGCTTGGCTTCCGTACCGGCGGCGACCCTGCTATGGAGATGGATCTCTTTCGCACGGACGTGGTAGCCATTCCGATCCCTGCGCCGGATGCACCGCTATTGTCGCCGACGAACTGCCTTGCGGCATTCAGGCTGCGAATCTCGCGTGCCTCCTCACGGACATATTGCTCGAGCTCGTCGTAGTCGATGCCGAGCACTTGCTTGGTGACAGCAGGTGCTGGAAAGCACACGTCCTCCTCGACGAGAGAGGTGCGACGGCTGGACAGCGCAGTCTCGGGAATGCCGGAGAGGGTGTTGGCGGTAGGGTCAAAGTCGTCGAATTCGGAGTTGGTCTCGTCGCGGTAGTTGGCGGGTTCGTCCAAGGAGTCGAGCAGACGACTTGTAATGGTCTGGGGATCCTCAATGTGCAGCGAGTAGTAGTTATTCTGGCGGTTGCGTGCCATGTTGTTGAGAAGGGGGGCAGTCACGCGGTCGGAGGCCATGGTTCACACTATCTATACACAGATTTGGGGGGATTTGGCGTCGCGCGTTGGAAGGGTTGAATTGTCTGTCAGTTCAGTCAGTTCAGTCAGTCAGTCAGTAGGTCAGAGTTGTATACTCGACGTGAAATTCATTTCGTGACTGTGTTCCATGTGATAAGAACCCGGCTCGCCGAGTGCCGGGTGGGCGAAACAAATAATCCCCATAATACCCGCGAAAAATACTCTCCACCTCCGTTCCCCACCTTCACCCACAATCTTGTCTCACCCTATTTTTATACCCGCCTTCCCCGCCTTCTTACTCTTTTCCCTTATAATTGCACCAGCCAATTTTAGCATTGTTCCTTTCTCTTCTCAAGGGGTGCAATAATTCCTCTGGCTGAAGAATGAACCTGCCTCTGAAACTCGTTATCGAGCCGCTGCTGTACTCTTCTAGCTAGGGCTTGGGGTCCCCTCATGGGTGATGCGTACATGCTTGGTCCCCATTGTAATCACAAAATCAATTGCTTCATGCGCGTCATCAATTGCTTCATGCGCGTCAGTCAGTCACACTGTATGATTGTATTGACAATACGATGACATCACCGCCATTAAATTACTGGACGGCGCGTACGCGTGCAAACCTCCACCCACACACGCGACTCCTCTCCACTCATGACGGACTCCATGTTCCACACAATCATCCTCGATGCCGGCTGCACACTCGGGACTGACGGCTCCCAAACAACACTGAGTACGCAATCCCCCACCCAATGCCGATGCAGACAAACCCTCCATGGATCTCCCCTCCCCCTCCTCCCTCCCACCCCCTACCCCCTCCCCAGCACTGAACACTCCCGCTCCTCCCATTCCTACTCCCAATAGCCGGCGATCCTGCCATATTCCGCCGCGAGGTGACGACCAGGCTGCGCTCTCACCCGCAGTACCCTGCGCCCGCGATCGACAAGTTCCTACAGGAGCTGCAAGATCACCTCGACGACCTGGCCAACTTGCGGTCATGCCTACTGCCTGTGTCAGTGAACGGGGGGAGCGGCCTCAAGGTCGGGTACGTTCGTGTCATGCTAATTCTGCGGAATCTTTTACTCAATTTATTGTAGCCGACTAGTGGATATCTATTCAATTAGCACACAGACCCAAACTTTCAGTATCTCTCACACTCATCAGCTCTCGTCTCGTTCTCGCCCGCGTATTGTAATTAGGTCGTCAATAGCCGACAGTTTTGTGCGCATTCTCTTGTCGATTGATATCCTTCAGCCCACTCTGATCGACAACCTTCTCGAGCGTCTCCCGGGCTTTATCCCTGATAACGAAACAGAGTAACCTATTATTTGGCTCTCCCTTTTTGAATTTCCGTTTGGGGGGAGGTGGGTGGTCATTTAGGGTTGCGACTGAGGCGGGAGAATACGGGAAATAGAATGGAAAATACGACAACACATGCGGGCAGAATCACGTGATTCATAGCGACTCTGTTTCCATCCTTTCGCTACTCTTTCCAGGACCATCGACTCGCCCATCCCCAGGCTGATACTCCAACAACTGCGATGGCTGGACCACATTGTCGAACCGGAGCGGCTGACCGAAAAGATCATCGAGGTGCGTGTTCGCCCTATATTGCTTCTTACATGAGAAGAAGCAGTATGCTCACCCCACCAACTGCTTGATTTCCCCTCCCCTTTTCCATCTGCGTTATGTAGATGATAGAAATTACCCCTGTCGGTATCCAGCACGAGATCATCACGAGCCTGCCGGAGATCATAAACGACTCGGAACATAAGGTTACGAATCAAATCTTATTGGACGTTTGGATCTGTTCCTGTCGAGACGTCGTGACTGATCATATTCATCTCGGTACCTCTCATGAAACTTGAAATACAGTCGATCGTCACGCAGCTGAAGGATCTCATGTCCCAGAGCCACGAGCTCGTCGTCCCGATCCTGGATGCCCTGGCGAACCTGAACCTCAACCCGGACCACCTGGTAAGGCTTGGTCCACCGTCAGATAGTCTGTGGAGCGTGTTTGTTTAACGACAGTTGGAAGAGTCTGCGTATTCAGCTCATGTCTTTTTACCGCGTCGCGAATGCCAGGAGGATGTCCGTGAGACCGTGATCGATCGGCTCGAGTCGGCCAACTTGGAGGACCTGCCCGTGTTGGTCAAGTTTCTGCTTCAGTCCGTCACGTCCGATACCGTCACCAACGTGAGTGTCCTAAAACATAGAAAGTGTCCCGGTTTGCGATGACACTCGTGAACCATTAGGTAGGCTCAGACCACTTACCCCGCGACCGTATACACTGCACATATAGGTGATAGCGCATATTCGGCGGAAGCTCGACTTCCGATCTATTGGCAAACTGCAACACGATCAGGCGGTGTTCAGCTTGAGCCAGAGAGCCGCGATGAGCACGAGAAGGAAGAAGGAGCGGATGCCCGAGGCGCTGTTGCTCGGTACGATTTCGGATGTGGGGAAGTTGGTTAGGGTGGGTCAATTGATTGGGAGACGCGATGTAATATAAGGCTGATGATACACAGGTTTCTGGAATGAGTATTGATAATACTAAAGTGCATCATTTGTCATTTGGAAATTCGTAGATGCTATCAAATGTGGCATTCGATTTCACAAGTTCGTGTGCGATGCTTGGGTTAAGGCGATTACCGACGTCCAGCGGCCTGTATGTAACGGCAACATTTCCATGTGTGTATCCGTCAACGCTTTTCAAGTGACTTACCTGTATATCCATACTCTGTTCCTCCGCCAAATACAGCAAGGACACAAGGTCATCGACGTCTTGGTTCTCTTCATCCTCCATTCCATGACGCACATGAAGAAGAAGGTTGAGGCTATCTTCCGGAAGAAGATTGTTGCGGGGACTTTCACGCAGAACCTGCTGACAGAGGCGGTCCAGTGTCACTCTGATGGGTTAAGAGAGTATGTACGATTCTGGTAACTGATCTGAAATCATTCTCGTATTATGAGACCAATGCCTCTCTGAACAATTTATATCTCGCATTCTTCAGGTATTTCAATGTTGTATTGTCGCTCTCGGAAAGTCTCTTACGTTCCAGCCAGCAACAAGCGGTGATCGCTAGGTGTGCTAGCGCGCTGTACAGTAGTGCGTTCGGTGTTTTCGATGCCTACCACCGTCAAGTAAGACTTGACTGTTCATGCCATATTCGGGCGCATTTGGCTTCTTTTTTTTTCAATACATGCCAGAAAAAAGCAAACTCAATAGTGACTCCTTCATTGTATCGCATACAGGAAATCGTCGGGTCTCTTGTTACTCACATCGGGAGTGGCGCAATATCCTTTTATAACATGTGCCGCTTTTGCATACATGTTATGTCTGCTACACATACACCAAACAATGAACGCGTGAGCTCCTTAATCGTTAAATCCACCCAACAGAAATAGGCTCGGCACTCTCGGTTCTTCTTGATCTCGTCCGGCAGGACCCCGCTGGTATGAGCCGCTATGCCGTCTTTGTCAAGGGCATCCTCGACTATCTCGACAACCTGTCCATGGACCAGATCCGTGTTCTTTTTGAGATATTCAGCGTGTTGGCGTTTGAGGTTGGTACAATGTTTCGGATTCAGCCAAAAAAAAAAAAAAAAAAAAACTCAGTCTGATAATTCACTCACTCACAGAGTGAAGTGAACGGCGAGGGCGGCAGCGGCAACCTGCTCTCCGATATTTTAATCGTCATCCGCAAGCAGCTATCGAATCCCACGGAGAGGTACAAACAGATGGGCGTCATTGGCGGGCTAGCCATTGTGACGAAGATGGGTTCGCGGGATAGCGCTAACGTGTCAGGGTCAAGTCAACATGGTATGATTGCGTTTCGAATGAGTGATGTTGGCTTTAAGTTGGTTAATATAGGGCGAGTGGCATGTGCATTTATGTACAACGTTTGATATTCTGGTTTTGGTTGTTGATAATGGGTAGATGCAGATTCTGAGGTTACGGCCACGCAGGCTTTGCGGCGCCCGTTGCTTCAGCAAGCGATCAATATTTTGGAGATGATCCGGCACTCGTGCGCGAAATCATATGTAAGCGCGGATACGGATCTCGAGCTCGTGGAATGTTCTCCGAGTTTTGATCTTCAATGGAGTTTACCCTTAACTGTACATCTGATTTCTTTTTGCCATAGTCATGCCTATCCATTGCCCACGACGAGCTTGCGTACCTCGTCTCCAAACGCCTGCTCGACCGCCATCTTGAGGTTTGGATTAATGATCACATTGCCGACGCCTTTTCCGACCTTTTCCTGTTCGACAAAGAGGAGATGAACGACATGATGGAGGCACAGAAGGAGTTCCTCAAGGGGATGCCGATGCAGACCTGGATGAACCTGGATGGAGTGGTCAGTGCCAATCCAATGCTCGGCTTGTCACGCAATTCTTACCTAGCCATTTCGGTTGCTGACATGCATCGTTCATTGCCAGGACTCGGGTGTGACCGTGAAGGTATACCCGTGCCTCTGCGCGCCGGTCCTGTCGCCCGATGTCATCCAGCAGCGCGATCTCATCCTGTCGCTGTGCTCGCTGTTCAAACTGATGCAAGCGTGCGAGAAAGCGGCGAACAATGGGAGTCTCGACGGTATCGACGCGCTGTTGGGTTGCGGCGTGTGCTTGTACGAGAAGGTCGAGGTTTCGGTAGGTCGAGGGATTTGGTTGTGGGAGACGTTGAGTTGTCTACGGAAGTAAGAGATGCGTATGTGTGGGGGGACTAAGCAATTGTGTTTGCCCACACATCAATGTCGATGAACAGCATATGAAGTCTGTTTACACGACGGCGATGAGAGAAGCTGCTTGTAATAGCCTGTTCTTCGCAGTTAATTGGTATGTTCGTCACTTTCGCGGATCTCGATTTTTACACCCATAGTTTGAGTGGTGCTTATATCAGATTCTTGAAATCCATCTATCAGGTTTCGGGAATTATTGAATGCGTTTTCAAGTCAGGGCGACGATGAAATGGCTGGTAAGCTTTAATCTCATTTACGCTGAACATCAATTTGAATGTATCTCGGCCACTACGAGTTAATACATCTAAATACATTTGTTGCGTATAAAAATAGCCAAAATCCTGTTGCGCCTTCAGAATATTGGCCAGCTCGAGACAATACTGCAAGAGCTACTCGAATGTACGTCATCTTTTCGACCTTGGGGTTTATTTGCGGCTAGCCCGCTTTCGGATAACAAAGAGAACGTTGGAGGCTTCCGGAGACCGACTTCACCGAAGAAAGCAAAAGGCGGTGGTGGTAACACGGTATGTTTTCCAACGATCTCGATTTGGGCTTGAATCACGTTGACCCTCCATTCCGACAAATTCGTTATCCATCCTTTGGTAGGCACGCCGTTCCGCCCTCAATCGTCGCAAGGTTCTAGCCCCGCGAAGGCCAACGTCGGATGACGAGGAGCCGGCGCCGGGCAGGAATACAAGCGCGTCAAACGGGGCGGCACCGAGGTTCGGCTGTGTGGCCGACTTGAGGCCGTACATGCGAGAGCTTGAGGTATTTTCCTTTACTATGCTATCTTGACGAACTGTAACGTAATACTAACGGCTGCTTGATACTTGTTTAGCTGGATATCTTGAAAATATTAGGTTACGGTGAAATCCAGCGCCAGCTTGTCGATACAAACCTAGAGCCGAAGGATAATTCCGATACTGTCAAATTGATGGTACGTGTCGAAATCAAGGGATAGTTGAGGCTTGATCTGTGTTTGCATGCAAAGGCGACCTATTATACCTCAGTGCTGATGCGATCGAGCGATGGGAGCATTGATCGTTTTTTTTTTTTTTTTTTTTTTTTTTTTTTTCCGGTTTTCATCAATAGTATCCTGAGCTGAAGTACCTTCTTGAAGATCTCAACCGCAAACTTGAACACAAACTTGTGCCAGTCGCAACCATACCATTCTTTGCGAAAAAGAAGGAATTTTCAGATGATAAGATGAATCACACTGAATTCACGTTGCTGTCGAGGATGAGCGCATCTGAGTTTGTAGAGAAGGTATATACGTACATTGGCCGTGCATTTAGAGTACGCTGTCTAGCGTTCGTTGGTTAACTGGCCGCTCTTTGCTCTAATGGCACGTTGACAGATAAATGACTACCTACCATTCCTGCTGGAAAAGTTGGAGGGTATCAATAACGAGATTGAGATTATGGTAACGTGATATTACTTCTACGACGCCACCTCACTGTCGGACCTAAAAGGGCGTTTTCTCACCGATTATCGTTGCGTTCGAATCACAGGCTAGCGCCGACGACACTGATGACGAAGTAAGTGAATTGCATCGCGAGCGCATACATCTCGTACTATTAGATGGCTCCAAAAATATGCGGGACTACTTACTTAAGGCTGTATTAACACATACAGCAAAGCCAAATGGTCTACCAATGCTTCCGGTTATTGTTTCAGGCACTGGACAAGCTGCTCTCCTGGCCCGACCTAAAAAGCCCCGACAATCAAGAGATATTGAAAGTTGGTATTGCGCAAGACCTCGTTTCTTCCAGCCAATCACTCCCGAATTGTTCTAAGTATTCCGGTGCTTAATATTCCACAGAAGCTCTTTGACAAACTCGCTGCACGCATTCGACTAGACGTTGCCCCGCTGCAAAAACATTCCCTCCAATCGCTCGCCGTGGAGGCGTTCACGTATTTGAGCAAGTTTGCTGAGCGGGCACCGTCAGCGAGTATTGCAATATTGTTGCATCGGCTGCTTTCAAAAATTATTGACTTAACGCCGAATCCCAAAGAGTTGTCGTGTCGATCGGGGGTTTTGGCGGAAAAAGTTCTTGAAACAGAATGGAATGATATGAAATCTGTCAAGGTCGGTATGATTATCATTGTTTTGAATCTTCTCAGTCCTACATGGTTGCCATCGAACCTTACCTTCTAATCCTGAGTAATATTATTGCAGCCAGACAATGTGATTTACCTTCTTGGGCAGCAAATCTCACGTTCTTCGAAGAATCCCATCGAATTGATCAGCGATTATGTTTCGACCGTGTTGCCTGCTATTGAAAGAAGAGACGACGACGTTTTATCAAATTATCCTTTCTTGAACAAAGATACCTATGTTGTATATTACAAGGTGCTCTTTTGCATTGTCGTCTTTTTGGGTTGCATGTTGTTGGTACTAGTGTGAATATCGCAACTAATTGATCCGATTTTGCTCATCCAGGCTCTTTCCATTGAACTGGTTTCGGTTTTGAATCAGTTCCAGGAAAAGGATTACAACCACGACGCGGCCATCGCCCATATCACTGAAATTGTCACCTGTTGGCAAAGTCTGACAACCTCCGTCAAGGGCAACGACAAACGATCCCTGTTGTCCGTCGTCCTCAAATACGGCCGATTGTTTGTGGATCGATTCACGAAGAGCATTATGCCATATCTCGGCGGTCATTTCAAAACGCATCGAGACTCGGTGCTAAGCATCCTAAAGTCATTCCAGTATGCGACGAGGACATTACAGGTAGACAATGACGGTTCTATTTAGCCGTACTTCTTCGAAGCTCGACACGGATACTTATTGAATCTCTGATGTATACCCTACACCGTAAATAGATCATTTGTGGTCATGCAAAGATCACAAAAGACACCTCATTGGCGCTGCATGTCCCACAAACCAAAAAGGCCATGGAGACGGTCATTTTTCAAGTGAAAGCGATGCTGACTGACAATAATTGTCCACCAGATGCTTTCTATTTTGGTGCGTTGTACTTCCCGTCGTGTTTTTGACTTGGATACAATACCAGACAAAACAACCTAGGATGTAGAATCTGAACCCCTTTTTCCTCCTCTCTTTCAGGTGCCTTGAAACATAGGGATATCCGAGGAGAGGAGGTTTCATCCCAGGTTTGTATTTTCTCCCGAATACCGTCAGCAAAGCTTACCGTGATGTTTTGTCGCATGTCCATATCACGAAACTCGGTGGCCTATTGTCATCATAGATGTCTAAAACTGCTGCGTCCGAAGATGAAGATGCTGAAGAGGCCGATGAACTTGGAAGTGACGACCAAGAGGCTATTGTCAAAAAGGCTAGTTCCCGAGCACTCCACAATATGACTTCTCATCAATTTGTGGCCCAATTCAATTGGCATGGGATTGATGGACAATATCGGCTATTATTCTCAATTGAATAGGTCGCAAACAAGCGTAAATCGACTAGTCAATCCAAAAATCGTGAAGACGAACCCGACCGAAGTGACGATGAACAGCGGGCCAAGAAAAAGCCTAAGCGTTCCAAGCCAGCCCCCAGAAAGAAGCCTAACGAACAAGCCACACATATTGCAGCGGATGGCCGCCTGTTATCCAACAGCCAAGTAGATTCCAGTGATATGGAGCAGGACGAGCCTGAAACCGAAGAGAAGGATGCGATGCAGGGGAACGAGGAGAAATATGTGCGCAATGACTCTGAAGGCGAAGAGATAGAAGAGGAGGACGAACTGGAGGATGAGGACGAGGACGAGGAAGAGGAGGACGAGGAGGATGACGATGATGAGACGCAAGTGAACCCCTAGATATATATTAACTGCATGCATGATGTCTCGGAGAGGAATACACAATGTTGTAAACTTTATATAGTTTCAGATTAAAATTCGGCCCTAAACAATAATAATTCATATGTGGCAATTACAAAAGTGATAGAATGAAATCTTGTAGATTGATGCAAATCTCCCTCCTACTGTCCTAAATAAGGTTCAGTTCTTATATATTAAAGATATTTAACTCAGTCAAGGTCTGGTTCTGTTTTAGAGCTTCATCTAAGCATGTTTTCCCTTATAATAAATTGTATTATCTGAATAAGAAATGAGTAAATACAAATTGTAAGTTTAATTCTATTATTTAAATATATAATATTTTACACAGTTTTAACATATTTTTAAGATTTAGTTTAGTCAAGGTTATATTCTGTTTTAGAGATTTAGATAAGGCTATAGCTCCTTTATCACTAATACAATTATTTAATGATAAATAGAAAATATATAAATATATAAATTGTGATTTTAATTCTAATATATAGCTATACAAAATACTTTATATAATTCTGACATACTATTAAGATTTAGCTTAGTTAGAGTTGTATTCTGCTTCAGAAATTCAAATAAAGCTTTAGCTCTCTCATCACTAATGTGATTCTCTGTTAATGAATAGAGGATAGATAAATATATAGATTATATATTTGATTCTATCATATATAATTCTGATATATTATTAAGATTTAGCTTAATTAGAGTTGTATTCTACTTTAGAGACTCAGTCAGAGCTATTACTCTCTCATTGTTGATTTTTTATCTGAAATAAACAGGGAATAGATTAGCAAACATACAGAAGTGATGAACTGGAACTCATCATACTGCTGCAATTTAGTAATCTACTTCTGATATACTTTCAAGATCCAGATATATGAAGGCCAGCATGTCCAAAATCACCCTAATGACCTCAGCATGCCCTTTTTTTATAGCAACTAGCAATATTATCCAACCATCTCTAAATGTATACTATATATTCAATCATCAGCAACTTCATAACCTCAATGTATCCATTAATCACAGCCAGGTACAGTGGTGTTGAACCTTCACTTGTCTGGATGTTCACATTGATTTTACCAGCAACTTGACTACTTCAGTATGACCATTTCTTATGGCCAAGTACAGCACTGTCTCTCTTTTTTTTTTTTTTTTTTTTTT
>RBNI01005658.1:0-12288 GCA_003990745.1 Jimgerdemannia flammicorona
AAAAAAAAAAAAAAACTTTGTTTCAATCGCTCGATCACACTGCATTAATGCCTGTTCATAAGATCTGTTGCCACCACAGTATATTAGTTCATTACGGCACTCATTTCCTCCAATAAAAAGTGATTAAACAATCTTCCGAGTAGGAAATGGGGTCAAGGCCTTTACGTGAAACACATGCAGACTCGAGCTACAGAAATAGGGTGAATTTACATACAGAAAACAATTTCATAACAACACGAGCATCCCGACCCAAAGCAAACGTGGTGGTTGTATGTGATTGTCGGCTGACAATGTGTACTTATATAGCCCGACACCTGTTATACACGTACTGCTGCTACCCTGGCGAACGCTGTTTGCTCCTATCTGGGGTTACCATGCCGATACTTTTTGTAGCTCTAGTTACCCCTACAGTATGCTCGAATGAATATCTTCTGCTTGAGTCGGGTACGATCCTACTCACTTGCACCTTTACTATCTCAGAAATCGACGAGTTCTGCCCCTCATTTGTGTTATTTTATCAGCCCTTTGAACCTAGCTTGGTGAACCTACTTAACCCTCAAAGTAACCCGCCATTTGCAACATAGGGCTGCCGGTATGGCCCGAACTCTCATAGAATAATAACGACATAAGGATGGGTGACTGGCAAAGGATCTGGGGCCAAATAAGGCAAAGGTACTTTGTGCCATTTGATCATGCACTCCTTGTTATGCTATAATACAACGCATTCTCTCGACCGCAAACTGACAATTCTTCACACCCGCACAGCTTTCTCCGCACGGTTGCAGCAAGCCTTCCAGCGCCACCGCTCCGCCAGCACGACATTTTTATTTTTTTTTCAGTCGAAACCCCACACCACCACCTCGAAAATGTCCGTAGTCGAACCTCCAAAGAAGAATAGGTGAGCTGCCCGAGCTACGCGGTTTCCAGTAGGAAACGCGGAACCAGTTTTGTTGTACGGGCGTCGCTAGCACGCTTCAGACTTCCTCGCTGGTGGTCTATGCTTTTATGCTCGTACTCGGGCCCAACCCTCCTCGAGCCCTCCTTGGACCACCTCCTTTTCACCCGTTGAGTTTGTGACGTGGAACTCTCACACTCTCTTACCAGCGAAACCTATTACCCTTACCCCCCTCTCACCACTACCACCCGCTACGTCATTCCAGCTCGCCCGGCGTAATTATTAAGGTCGGTATGGTCGGTGATGCGCAGATAGGGAAGACGAGTCTGATGGTCAAGTACGTGGAGGGATCGTTCGACGAGGATTACATTCAAACGCTAGGTAAGAGGTGGGGATGAGGACTAGGGTCTTTTGGCCTCTCAATGGCGTCAACCTGGCGCTGGAAATACCTCATTTCGAACGGACGAACCCCTCCATCGGCACACTCACCGTAGGCGTCAACTTCATGGAAAAGACCATCTCGATCAGGAACACGGAAATCACGTTTAGCATCTGGGATTTGGGCGGTAAGCTCTTGAAGATTTGTATCTCGGTTTCGTAAAAATAAAAATAAATAATTAAAAAAAAAAAAAATCCGTTTCTAACGCTCGCCCTTCAACGCATAGGCCAGCGGGAATTCGTCAACATGCTCCCGCTGGTGTGCAACGATGCCGTCGCCATTCTCTTTATTTTCGACCTGACGCGCAAGTCTACGCTTAACAGCGTCAAGGAGTGGTATCGGCAGGCGAGGGGACTTAATAAGGTGAGAAGTTCTTTCGAGTTCAGATGGGCTATTACATGCACAAATCAATAAAAATCTGACTCATTTGTTTCATTTCCCTTTCCCCAACTCAGACAGCTATTCCGTTCCTCGTCGGCACGAAATACGACCAGTTTGTAAACTTTCCCAAGGAAGAACAGGAGGAGATCACAAAACAGGTACAACGAGCCATGCTCTCTCCAGTCATGCTCTCTCCAGCCATGCTATGCACGGCTTTGACCCAGCCACTATTTTGTCCGTCATGCGGATCTGAAATAGCTAAACCAAAGACCGATCGTACTGGCACCGATAACTAACGCACATAGAAAAAGAGAAACCATTTCTAACATCTCCTCTCCCCTTTTTCCCTCAGGCACGTAAATTTTCCAAGGCAATGAAGTCGCCCCTGATCTTCTGCTCGACGGCGGCCTCGATCAACGTCCAAAAGATCTTCAAGATCGTTCTATCCAAGGCCTTCGACCTCAAGTGCAACATCCCAGAGATTAAGGACGTTGGCTCCCCCGTGCTCGAGTACCTGTAGATACTGGGTAGCGTATATAGATTGAAAGTGGTGCCAGAGGGACGGTGTGGTAAATGGAGGGGGGTGTGGGGATGGAAGGTGGATGGGTCCGTCGATGGGTGCGTGGTTGTGTAGTGTTTCATTTTCGGGGTCATATTTTTTTTCTTCTCTTTTTTCCGGTATTTCTCAACCGGCGTACCAATGTAACCGACATAGTCTATTGTATCGCGTTATGGTTGTATTTTGCACCATCGCTTCTCGTTTGAAATCCAGTTCCTCGTGTATGATATTAAACCTGTATTTTTTTTTTTTTTTTTTTTTTGCTCGTCCTCAACCACTTGCATGATATATCTTCAGCTTCGATAGTGTCATAAGATATCGTAGAATTACTCCACATTTTTATCCGTCGCATTTGGCACGCGCTTGCGAGGTCTAAGCATCATGGATTCGGCGGAAGGAGATCCGAACTCCATATGGCCGATTACCAAGCAAACCAAACCGGGAGATTGGAAGATTCAACTCAGAAGATCCGATTTTTTGTGGTTTAAAATCGTTTATGTATATATGATACAGCGCGAGAAGGGAGTATAGCAGAGCGATATGCGCGCAAAAGTTCGGCTGCAACGTAAAGTTGAAAAACTGGCCTTTTTTTTTTTTTTTTTTTTTTGTCCCGTTTGAACCAAGAAATCGGGAGCGCGGCGAAGGGTAATTACAAACAGACCAAGATAACAGAAATGAAAGAGGGAGAAGCGCACCAATTTACCTAACTCCATATATATTTTTCGCCCTCCCACCTCCAACTGATCTTGCTTAGACGCCAAGCGATCAACGCTGGCTGTCAAACTCAGCGGGAACCTTGACGATGATGATGGGTACGGCACAGTTGTGCGCGCAGTAGTCGCTTACACTGCCGAGGATCGTGCTGCGTAATGAAATGAAGAAACCGAACATATTAATCTGAATACCGTCCCATGCGTCGTGAGCCGTGAGCCGTGAGCCGTGAGCCATTCACGAACGTCGTCCACCTGCCGTAGATCTCTGCCTGTAACCATTGCTCCACATGCAGAAACTAAACAATAAGGATAGATCTATGTACCGCTTCAGAGCTCCGAGGCCCCTGGACCCCATAATAAGTACGTCAGCGTTCAACTCCTGCACCTTACGAACGATCTCGTCGCGGGCGTCGCCACGCATGGCGATAGCTTTGCACGCAATCTACAAAATGGGAGGCGGGGAGCCAAGAGGGAAATGGTCAAAGTTCGTAAGGTATGATGAACAAGCCTAGATCGCCACGTGACCCCTCCCCCTCCCCTCCCCCCCGGATGTGCCCTGTCCCTCCACAATGAAAAATTCCACGGTACCCTTGGCCCCTGCACTCGGTCCTCATAAACAAAACAAACAAACAAACAAATATCTACTTACGTTCTTCTCCTTAAGCTTTGTGGCGTAATTTTGCAACAAAGTATGACTGTTAAGGCGGTGCTTTTATCGCGCGCGTCCAACCCAACGACCAAACAATATATATTTTTTTCGGTCATAGGGAAAAAAAAAGAGGACGAGAGTATCCGTCAATAATGATCTCTTCCTGTCATTATTACCTTGCACATGTAATAAAGGATGTCCCATGCGCAGCTCCCATAATCAACCCGCGGCACTCTCTCGCCGCCTCCCCTACCGGCCCACCCGACCGCGTGGAACCATGTCCTTGCGCGATTGATCATAGACATGTGGCGGGGCCTCTCGCGTACCTGTTCTTCGAGATTTGTAATGAAGTCAGAGAAGTCCATGTAGGAGGTGCCTGGTGTGACGTCCGGATCAAGGTGGGATGAGGCAAAGGTGGTATAGGAGGAGGCGTAGGAGTACGAGGAAGAGGAGTAGATTTGTTGATAGGAATAATAGTTTCGGTAGTGGTGCGCGAAGGGTTCGGCGATGGTTTTGGTGATGAGGGAGGCTTTAGTGCATGAGGGTACAAGCACGAAACACAGCAACACGAGGCCGAAGAGTGGTGTGAGAGGTAAGGATGGAAGTGACGCAACGAGGGGTTCGCCATGTTTCTTATGTAAGCTAAACAGGAGGGTACAGATGTGGGGGGTAGAGGTGGTGGTAGGGTGGTTTAAGAAGGGGACATGGCGCTAATATACAGCTTACCGTACGGACCTGGGACGCTGGCAACGCCACGAACGTTTGCAAGAATGACGAGGTCGTTCTCCGGCCTGAGGAGGTTATTGACGGCCCAGTCGAATGCGAATCCAGAGTGGAAGCTCTGGTCGACGGCAATAAAAACGATACGGGTGATGGGCGACTGCACGCCCTCGGCCTGCTCGGGATGGTGGATAACGGTCTCATGAGAGCCCAAATCTTCGAGGGAGTCGAGATTGGGGGCGGCGACGACCTTGGAGTGGTGGTCCTGTGTTTCGGTGGCGGTGGACATGGTGTTCTGTTATGTTCTGGAGTGAATAGAGAATTGGCGGATGATGGGCGTTCTGTTCTGGAGTGAATAGAGAATTGGGCGTCTTTAAAAGCCCCCATGGGACTTGCTTTGTGACTGCCCAGAGTCGCCGCCATGACGTCACATGCATCACCCCATCGCACACCCAGCAAATCAGCGCAAATCATCCATCTGGTTGGAACCCTATGCGGTTGCCTGATGTCCCTCTTTCCTGTCCGCGTAGAAAACCGATCGACACATCGGATGATGCACCGTCTCGGTTCACCCACAGCCTGCTGGCTGTTTGAGTTGCGGAAACAACCGATGTACCACGGCAGCGTTTATCCGTGAGCATATTAGAATGTTAATCGCGGCACCGAGAGTCATACGGACTCGAATATTTTTTTAGAGGAGTGTGGTGAGGACTGGCTGAACACCACATCTTTGCCACTCTCTCTCGAGTTTCCGACGGTGTTTTGCGGCTATCCTCTTGGATGATCTTTTTATGACAGCAAACATTGCACGACACCTACGAGTAAACCTGCTTTCGAGCAGTAAAGTTATGAACATGGCCATGGGATTTAATTAATTATATGAGCATCTATGCTAATCAATAACTAGCAGACATTTCAACAACAGTAATTTGTGTTGTTTTGTTTCGCCATCATTCACATCATAATACTTTGATTGTTTCTAGAATTTATCGTGTCCTGCGTGCTAAGTATATCTTCCACCTCTGAATCGTTTTGTGACCAACAAAGTACCAATTTACGGAAGCTTCAGGGTCGTCTGAACGTGTTTGGGCCGCACCACGAATTGTCCTTCCATGCCGGATTGGCTCTAGCGAAAGCGGCTCTCCATGGGGCTGTGCGGCTTGGGGGAACATATAACGTTAGGACGCTAGGCATGCCGCGGCGAACGGGCCTCTTCGTAGACTTATGGTTATCGAACCTTTTATGATTTGGTTTCGACTGTCTGGTGGGCTTGTTGGACGAACTTTGCATAGTTTTTTTTTTTTTTTTTTTTTGCACGTTTTTTTTGAATTTCTCTTTTTCTTGTCCGCTTTTTGCCTTTTTTTTTTTTTTTTTTTTTTTTTTTTTTTTTTGGGGGAGGGTGGGATTATTTGTTCCTGTCAATAAATTGATCGCCACATTTACCTTCTAAACCAGATCTGGCATCGTTGTTCCAAGACAGCGAAGTCAAAAATCTATCGAGTATATGTTCGAGCGGGGCTTGTAAAAGCGGAAATATCAACAGTAACGTACATTCCTTGGGAAGAAATTAAATAATATAATCCGTTTTAATTGATGCATACGTAATCACTAACTGTCCTATACATTCACCGACATTATCAAATCATTGACCAATAACGAAACATTCGTTGAATGAAACCTCCGTCTTGCCAATCCTTCTTTTGCAACAAGGCCTCTACGAAAGCTGAGCGCCATTTTATCTGTTTGGGAAGAAACGGGCAGGCCATCGAAATGCCTTTAACTTTACATCTTTTTACTTTTGTAGCAATAAGGATGTTTATTGTGGCATCATGCATCTGGGAGCCGCACGTGTTTCCAGCTGAGACTCCCAGGCCAATAAAGCGTATTTCCCGATTCCGCGCCCTGTAACATTCCCATCGGCCTCTACGCGCTACCGTACTCTGGATGTCTCCGGCAATTCCACCTTGATGAGTCAGTCTGAAATGAGCCAGAGAATTGTCTTGAGACGGCACGCACATGATGCCCATTTCAAAGTATGAATAGAATCTAGGAGAGCCCTCTACAGGGGTATTCCGTCATTCCGTTCGAATATTAACCCCCAAGAGGTCGTCACGTGATAATTTCGGATGGGTTGGCTATGACGGTTTGGAATTATTGATTGATGTTTGTTCTCATGCACCAATGTGTGTGGTGCCAGAAAACGGGGTAATTTAGAGTAAACATATGCGGGCTAGTGGCAACAAAGAAACCCCCTGGAGGCCCTGACGCGGTGCTTATAAGGCAGCATTGTTCCCGTCGCGGATCAAGTTTTCTGAACTAACTCCCGGGATCGTTGCGACAGAGGGGGAAAAAAAAAATCCTTCCGCCAGACGAAGGGCCTCCTGCAACACCACTACCACTCCTTTACCAACATTACACAACCCCCCAACCCTCCTTCAACATGACAAAACTCACTGCTCTCATCATCGTGTTCATCGCACTCTCCAGCTACACCACCCCAACCTCAGCGCATCTCAGGATCCGAGACCCGCCTACGCGTCGCTCCCCCGAAAGCTCCTACTACAATCAGCATAAGTGTATCTCCAACAACCTAGCCTCTCCTGTGGGCTTCCAAGGCAAATTCCCGTACCCATGCCGGGGGTTCGCGCGCGGGCCCGCGCTCAAGACGTGGACAGCGGGACAGCAGATCAAAGTTGAGATCGACCCGAACGCAAACCACCACGGTGGGCACTGCGAGCTGGCGATCTCGTACGATGAGAAGAACTTCGCTGTCGTCTACCAGGCCTTCGACCGCTGCCTCGCCAACTGCGTCACGGGTAACCGCGCAGGCTGCACCATAACGGCCACGCTTCCCGCCTCCCTGCCCGCAAGCAAGAATGCCATCCTCGCGTGGAGCTGGATTGCGCGCGAGGGAAACCGAGAGTACTTCCATGGATGCAGTGATATCGAGATCAAGACCACCAAAAAAGCCAAGCGCGCTGCGAAGAAGGGTTACACTGGGAAAAAGATGCTCGTGGCCAATTACCCCGGGTACCCGACTATCTTCGAGTTTAACAACACGTATAATGGCGCCGAGTTGTACAAACGCCAACCGAGCATCACCATTGCCCCGTCCAAGAACGAGAAGGCGGCCAAGATCACCGCTTCGGCAGGCGGGTGCCCACTGCCGGCATTCGATATGGGCGATGTGTCCAAGCTGCCCAAGAAATTGCCCGTTCCGAATACGCCATGTAAGGGGAACGAACCTGCAAGGTGCCTGCACCCTGAGGACCCCGGGCTAAACGGCCTGCTGTTTATCGCGTGTGATGGGACAAGCTGGCAACAGGGATCGCTGTCGGGCGGGTTGAAGTGCGTGGAGACGGAGAAGGGGATGATGGGGTATTCGCTGAGCGCGGGTGACCTCAAGGACGATAATAATTACAATTGATTGGTTTCGATGTGAGATGGTGCGTCTTGTGATACGTAGGATGTTCCCGGGAGATGAGCTGATCTCTTCTCTCTTTCTGAGAAATAAACAAACAAAAAAAAAAACAAACGAAAAACAAAAAACACTATACATTGAAGCGTGCAAGCCAAAATAGTAATTGAGCTTTGCATAGAATGTTGATATTTCTACGTGTTGTTCGCATCTTGGTATTATAACAAAACACCAAACAGAAAAAGATGAGCAATGTGCATCCAGATAGGCCATAAGGTAAACTTGGCCTCATCGTCGTCGTATGCCAGTGGCGATGGTGATAATGCGAGGGAATGCAGAAGTTCGATGGAGGACCTTTTACTGACGTCATCACATATTGAATGACCTTGTTATGCTGTATCCACGAGCGCTGGTAAGGATCTTATTCATGTTCGTTTATGCTACGGTGGGGATTGGCTGGCAGCTTTAGTGCCTGCCGCCACCATACTCGTTATGTGGACATTTTTGTTGGCCTAAGCCTTTTTCTTTCATTCCCGTCGAACCTCACTCAGCCTACAACCTTCCCAGGTGACGAAGTATATATATATATACGTAATGTATCACGGTCACTTTGCAAATTTTATGACCCACACGGCCTTTTGTGAGACCCGACCATCTTTCCTAATCAAGAATGTGCAGCCCCCGATCGCCCAGCTAACGATCGCAGAGCATTCGTCACGTGGGTGTTGGGCCTTTTTGTGTCGCCTGCGGGTTATGGTAACATCGGTTGATGCTCATGAAATCCATCTTTTCTCCTCCAGGAGCGACGCCTTCACCACCCACATCCTTCTGCACGAGGTCTGCCGCTCAAGCGGCCCGCATCACATTGTAAACTGCCCGGAAGATGCTGTCAGCTCGCGATTGCAGGAGTTTCATTCGCAGATTGAAGAGGCAAAAGCTGGTGCGTGGACTCTTTTTGATGCTTATTGATGGTTTTTTTTATTGTGGATTTTTAAACGATGGCGAGGGTAATTCGTCTACATAGTCATTAATAAAGACGGTGATTGTGGTGGATCACCTTTGCCGGCCATGCTGTTAATCAAGTCCGGCGTCATCGAGAACGTCAAGCCCGAGTTCTGGGTCACATTTCTGGCGTCCGCGTTCAGGAGGTTCGTGCCATTGAACCCACTGCCCCCTTTTCATCACACAGCTAACACCCCACCTCCCCTCCCCAGCATCCACTTCGCCATCACCGACGCCCATGGCGCCGGCCAAGCGGCGCTATTCAACTACCTCCTCGACGCCGGCGGCTTCGTGAGGCTACCGAGGGCGGCCAGTAGGCGAGGGAAGATGGATTTGGTGGCTGTGGGTGGTGATGCCAAGTGATAAGGGAGTGGAATGGATGGTTCATAGCGACTTTTTTCCACTCCAAAGCCACACCCAAATAAAAACTACGGAGTCTTGCTCTGGAAATCCTTGGTCTTTTCGCTCCTTTCGCTCACGCCACGTGAACTGTGATTATAAGGCAACTACCTCTCAAGTTTGGTATTTCAGTTTTTTTTTTAAGGTAGTTTCAGTTACAGTGAAATATCTACTTAAGTTCCCTGTTCATCCTTGATACAAGCCAGTCCTTACAATCTACAGCCATTTTGGCGCGTTTTGCATTGTTGAAATGAAAAAGTATACCAGGTATGAAAGCAAAAGAATCAATACTGTTCTTTCATTTTAATTGTTTTGTCAAACGCAGGCGTCTGACACGGGATATGTATTAATATATAACAATGTTATGCTACGTTGTATGTTTTTTTCTTCTAAATCCTATGATCTCAGCGTATTCATCTCCCACGAATTCTGCTGTACTGTAGCCGGATAATATTGCCGACTTGGCCACCCGCCATCATACGTGGGCTTCGCCATCATCTCCACCTTATCATGCTCCCCAACCCCCACATCACTCTGATCCCACCGATGCTGCTTCGTCCTCGCCTGTATCGCCACGGGATCTGGCGTCGCCGGCGCGGGGTCAGCTTCCCCGAACGAGCTCATTGTGTATCTCGGGAATGAGGATCTAGAAGCGGGACTAGTCGTCCCCCCATTCGTCTCCCCAAGCGTCCGCGTTATATCGGTAGCGATACTCTCCATGGTCTCGGTATCCTTCTGTAGTTGATTAGCCTCCTCGCGCTGCCCACGGAATCCTGCGTTCTCTGCGAAGGCGGCAGTTGCCTCACGGCGGCGGCGGCGCATGATGCGGCGGTGAAGGACAAGAGCAAGGATGAGGAGTAGCAAGAGGGCCGCGCCGATTGAGAGCCCGATCGCCAGCGAATTGGTCGTGGATGTGGAATTGGGGTCGGATTGATCCAATACCGATGCGTGCACTGGGACGTAGTCATCGCAGGAATGGGAGGCGGGGACCAGCGGCGTGTTGGCGGGACAGGTCCGGCATGAGCCTTGGAAAACCACGTTGGTCGGGTCACGGCAGCCTAGACATTGAGAGGAGGTTCCCCCGAAGCAGCTGGAGCAGGAGGAGTCGCAGGCTGGTTCAGGTGTGTAGGTGGCGGTTAGGCACACTCTCGGTAATGAAGTATAACAGTATTAAAAGGTGCATATCTAGAGGAGATAATCACCTTCGCATGTTCCATTGTTTGTCTGGTACGTGCCCTTCGGACATACTTCGACGCATTGACCGTTCTGAGCTAGGAAGGGTCTTGCAGAACCGCAGGTACGACATTGATTGAACGCCGGACCCGAACATGTCAAGCAGTCGGGGTGGCATGCTAGTAAATGATAAGAGTTTGTAAGAAATCATTTACTTGTCGAGTTTTAATTCCACGAGAAAGTAATAATTACATACTTTGGCAAGTCCCGTTCACCAAGCTGGTACCTTCAGGGCAGGGACCACTCTTGCATGTTCCATTGAGCAACACATTGCTCGGTACAAGGCACGACAAACATGGAGCAGTTTCATTCGGCAAAAAAGGCCTTGCGCACCTCGAGCAGGGTAAAGGACATTCTGTTTTTAGGTACAATGTAAGCAGGATAAATATTAGTATTTTTTCTACGTATCAATTTTTTTTTTTTTTTTTTTTTTTTTTTTTAGAGAATCGAGTGCAGATAAGATGTAAAAAAGGCGGTGACATTTACGTTTACACGTTGCGTCCCCAGCATCGTAGTAGCCATCGGAACATTGCTTGACGCATTCGCCATCCTGTACGAACCATCCCGCCGCGCATTCCGTACAAATCGGACCACCGCTGCGAGTCTGGTTGAGGGAATTACAGTTTGCGCAGGGGGATGCACAGGCTAATGATTGGGAGGCGATGGAAAAGGGATAGGGGTTAAGTGTGCATCGCAAAGAAAATCCGTATCACCGAAAGACCAATCGCCGTACTTACCACCACATTCCGTCTTATTCGGAATGCCGTACCAAGAACCCGTTAGTGACAGTGGCGCGGTACACTGGCCCGTACTGGAGATATAATTTACACAAAATCCGTCCATCAGATACCACGGAGGGTTGCAGGCGATACATTGTCCGTCGGTCGGGCCCCAACACAAAGCACATTCGGCAGCGCAACCTGGGATTGGAAGGAGGATTTTTTTAGATCTTTGAAAATAACATGCGTGGAAATGCAGTGAGCGCTTTTCAGCACCAGGCCCCCACGGACCCATGCACGTGCACTCACCACTCTTGCAGGTGTTGTTGATAGGGGGGCTTGACCCATCGGGGCACGTGTGCAGCCGGCAACCGCCCGCGCCGTCGGAATCCCAGCTGGGAATACAGCCTGTGCATTTGTTGCTTTCGTCACAGCCGCTGCAACCAAGAGGACAGGCTGTTGAATGCAATTGTTGAATGGATCATAGAGTCGTTAGTAGTAGATTTGGATTACATCGTAAATGTCAGCAAAAAGAAAAGCCAAATAGAAAACTTACACTGGCACGTTCCATTGTTCTGATACCTCCCCATTTCGCACGTGGAACACTTGCCGGCAGGCGAATCTATCCAACCGGCCATGCATGTGCAATCCCCTGTCAAGAGGTTGCACGTTCCGTTCCCGCACTTGCACTCTATTTTGGAAGAGACGAGGTTTGAGCACAATGTCCATTTCTAAACCTCCCAAAAAGAAACAGTCAAATTGACTTTTGGGCGCATTTCTCTACCTGTGCAATTCTGGCCCCAAAACCCATGCAGGCATCCATCGCAAGTGAAGTTTCCGGACCCCTGGTCCATGTAAATGTGTCCTGGTTGGCAGAGACACTTGCCCGTGCCGGACACGCCGTCGTCGCAGCTGGTGAAGTTTGCGGAGCATTTTGCGGAGCAGGCTAAAGAGAACATACGGGTTAGCAATTTAACTTCTTCGTTGTTTAGGGATTAGTTAGAGTATGCTTACGTTGGCAATTTGGTCCGAAAAATCCTGGCGCGCAGAGTCCGCACGAGGGTCCTGCGAACCCGGCCTTGCAAGTGCATGTGCCATTATTTGCGTTACACGTTCCGCTCGAGGTACATTCCGTCTCACACGCAGCTTATAGACGAAAAA
>RBNI01005659.1:0-12287 GCA_003990745.1 Jimgerdemannia flammicorona
GTAGCAGATTTACTCAAATTCTTCAGGCTTATCTAGCAAGCAATCCAAGACTTTGTATCAGAAAGGAGACTGGAGTAGAAAGAGAATACTGTTGCTTTAGATTTAATTTTAGACTGAGGTTTATTCACTTTTAGCTCTGGGGTATTTTATATAGTTGTGGTTGCTATCTATTACTATATTGCTAATTATAGATTACTATCTATAGCAAGTGTATCTGGATAGTACATTATACCCACTCAGTACAGTGTACCCACTCAGTACAGTATACTGGACCAGTATAGATAAATATACTATTTCTGGTATTTCTGGCTAATTATATATATTTGCACAGTAAAGCAGTCTTGGTTACTTAGTGCACTAGATATGGTATGTAGCTAATTTATGATTTCAGTGGTTCAATTCTACTACTTGTCATACTACTAATATTATCTTTTGATGCTACCATAGTCTAAGCATTGTGGCATAAGTTAAGAACACAAGATTATTGGTTAATAAATATGAATATCATATATAAGGATAACTGCATAACCTGTAATATTACTGACTAGAGCTCTGCAAACCCAACCCAATGAACCCAAAACCCAACCTAGAAAATGGTCAAGCCAGCAGCATACCCAACTCAGAAAATGGCTGAGCCAGCAGTATATCTAACCCAAAAAATGACTGACCCAACTTTAAACCCAAATCTGACCAATGATTTGAATTTGTATACAAACTTCAAAATCTGATTACTTAACAAAAATATGTCCAAATTTAATTATCTTTGCTCTGCTGCTGGATTCACCTAAATAAAGCAAATCTGATATGCTAAAGGGCATCTAATTTGGAGATATTTTCATAGATTAATCGGATTTTCAAAGTTTGCAGTCAAATTTCGGAATCAAATCAGACACCAATTCAATTGGATACAGGTTTAAAGACAGGTTGGATAGAGGTCAGGCCAGCCATTTTTCAGAGTTCATAAATTTCTGGGTCAGCTCAATTGTGTACACAGGTCAGATTGAATTGTAGAGCTCTATCTAGATTAATTTCTTTGGCCAGGTTGCTACTGGTCTTGGATGCTTTTGAGCCTTTGAGTGAGAGCAAAACTGAATCCCAACCACTTTCTTTCACATCATCATCTAACCAAGTGTAATTTCTGTTTTTTTTCTGTCATTTTTTTATTTCAAATCATTGTGAAATCACTCAGAGACTGCAGGCTGTGAATGTCACATCAGAGCTATTATATTTTCTCTTTATTTATTTCTCTTTATATGTTTGCCATATATTTGATTGCCTTGACTAGTAAATCTTATTGATGGTTTCACACCTTTCACATTGTTTACTCTTTCTTTCCCCTCACATATATATGCAGAGTTGGCAGAGCTGTTTTTGAGAGATAAGAGAAGAAAGATAGAAAGATGGAGGGGTGAATTAGTAGTGATGAGTAAGTTGGAATTTATATATACTATTATTTGCCTTCTCATAGCACAACATTGGCTTGTCCAACTCTTAAGGAGAAAGGATGATGCTGCCTCTTTACATAACTGTAGGCTTGCTATATAGATTCACTGTCTTGCCACATAACCATAGTCTTGCTGCATAATAGCAGTTTCTTACCACATAATCATAACCCCTCTTTCCAGCAAAACAAGGATGTGGACAACTTTGTTCTCATGTGGATAGTGTAGCCAAACTTATCATGATATTTATAAATTCCAGTCCTGAAATCTGAAACTGATCTGAGTGGATTTTCTATTATTAGATTTCCTATAGAGAACTATTGCTACATGACTACCACATTCTAGACAACTCTAGATAATCTGTGAATTTTATTGAAATATGTAGGTTACAACTCGATATATATGGTGGTGCAGCCTTCCTTGACTATGTCATCATGTAAACGTCACTGATGGTGATGCGTAAAAGCGCGTAAGAATTAGTAATAAACACTTTGCTTCTCTCTCCAAAAGTTCACATTCCACAACAGGTTATGAGCTCCGTTTAGCGGCTATACACCCCTCTTACACATACGCTACACTATGCTATACAATGGCTACTAGTTCAAGCAGTGCTAGCAGTGTGCCGCCAAGTTATGGTAACACGAACACAAACACAGCTGGAATGGGTTTCGCTTCCATGACGACGAACATTCCGGCAGTGGTACCAACGTCAACGGTAAAGAGGACGATTCCTGTCTTTGATGGTAAGGACTATGCCATATGGGCGTATCATATGAAGAATCTCCTTGAAGAATGTGGTTTGGAGGACTACTGGAAGCCACAGGCGCAAGTAATGACATATGACGCCGCAAAAGATTACAAAGCGCTAAGGGAGATTACATTCACTCTTTCGAATGTGCAAATGAAGCTGGTAATCAACGCTATGATGGCGAATGAAGCCTGGGAGATTTTACGCAATCACCATCAATAGGCATCTGCGTCAAACAGATTCCACTTAAAGGCGCAACTATTCAATCTTCGAATTAAGTCCAAGGAGAGCATCCGGGACTACACCAATCGAGTCGACGAGCTGGCGAATCAAGTGAATTCCCTTACATCTACGCTGGCGGACACCATCAAGGATGAAGACAAGGTTCTGGCTCTTATACGAGGCCTTCCCGAAGCATACAATATGGTTGTCACTGCTATGAGAGAATCCGGCAGATTATCAGATTATAAGCACATCGTCACAAGCCTTTTAAACGAGGAAACAAGGCTAGGCAGCAACAACGCCAATGAGGAATACGACGAGAAAGCATTCTATGGCAGAGCACATGGACAAGGCAAAGGCAAGCCGAACAAAGGTCAAGGCCAGCAACGCGAGAAATTTGATGGTAAATGCTTTTACTGTAATAAGCATGGACATCGTGAGCAGGACTGCAACTGCAAGAAGAAGGAAAAGGGTGACCAACAGCAAGGACAACGGCAGGCAAACACGGTGGATGCCAATAACGAAAACAGTGGTGGCGGAGGTCTATTCTTCACAGAAGCGGCGACCTATCCATATGCAGAAACCATTGAAATAGGAGGAAATTTGGAACCAACCGCCAGTTCCACCAATGCCAGTTGCAGATGCAATTCCACCAGTTCGACATCTACAAATCCTGGTCAACAAAACACTTTTCAGACAGCGAAAAATGGTGACATCAATGTCGGCGCCAGCGCAAATGTAAGCTATACGCCAAACAGCACTTATGCATGCAGCGAAGAGGTCTGGCTCATGGATTCAGGTGCAACACAGCATATGACGGCTCACCAGGAGTGGTTCTCTACGTATGAGAAGTTCGAGCATCCCATACCTATTAAGCTAGGCAACAATAACGTCATTTATGCTCAAGGGAAAGGCAACATAGGTATACATCTATATGGAAATGTTAATGAACCTTCAGGCACCTTCGTGGACATACTATACGTTCCAGATATAGGTAAGAACCTCTTCTCGATAGGCCGGATGATGGCTCGTGGGGACAGAGGAGTAAATATACGCCTGAATAGTGTAATGATAATCAATCTGAAGAACAATAATGAGTTAATGTATGCATCGAAAAAGGGGAACCTATACGCAATCAATGGCATGCTGAGTGGTGCTACATCTGCATATTCTGCAACTACGACAGGAGAGGACTTCTGGCGTATAATGCATGAATGCTTAGAACATATCAGTAAAATGAGTCTGGAACGGATGATAAGGAGCAAGTCTGTGTATGGTTTACTGGACTATATACCACCAGATTTCTTTTGCGATGGATGTGCGGCAAACAAGGCTTCCCGGCAACCTTTTCAGGAATGAATGAAGTGAGTGGCCGGCATTCTCGATTTGATTCATACGGATATTTGTGGCCCCATACAAATGGTATCACACTCTGGGAAGAAGTATTTTATTACATTCATTGATGATTATACATGCAAAGTCCATATATATTTCATTACAGGGAAAAACGAGGCATTCAACAAATTCCGGGAATTCAAGGCAGCCATGGAGAACGAGACGGGACGTAGAATATGAACCCTACACTCAGATAATGGCAAAGAATACATCAACAAAGGTTTCAGACACTTCTTGAAGAAGAACGATATACAGCACTCTATGACAGCCCCTTATACACCTCAGCAAAACAGCGTGGTGGAACGATTCAATCGAACGGTAGTGGAAATGGCTAGAACGATGATGAATATGGCCGGCTTATCGAAGTCCTTTTGGGCAGAAGCAGTGAATATGGCAGCATATATTCGAAATCGTTGTTTCTCTCGAGCTCTAAGCAAGGATCCCGGCAAGCAATCCAGGAATGACAGCAATCTTATCCCTGAGGAATTATGGAATGGATCCAAGCCTGACATTTCACACTTACGCATATTCGGAAGCGAGGCATATGTTCTGGACAAAGGTAGCAACCGAGGCAAGTTCGAACCTAAGGCAGATAAGCATATATTCCTTGGATACGATGGAGCGGGATACAGACTTTGGAACCTGCAGAAACAACATATGATCATTTCACGCGACGTACAGTTCAAAGAGACTAAGCAGGAAATTTACGTGGAAATTCCTATCTCAAATCCAATGGTGAATTCGATGGTACAGCCAGCGACATCTATGCCAACTGCAAAGGCTAGCGGAACAACATCCTTGGGACCTACGCCAGTGAAACTACAACCCATTCAAACGGAAATGAAGTTGCAAGAACCAAGGATAACGGAAATTATGGATGAGGATGACGAAGAGGATACCTTTCCGAAGGGTAAGAAGAAGTGCAAATCTGGGATGTATAACGAAGTCCAAGCGGATCTGGGAAATTACTAGAACCTACCCAAGTCATCTCATTGCAAACAACATCATGTGAACTATGCCTGCAAATGTGCTTACATAGCAACGACTGGTGAGCCAGCACACTATGATGAAGCCATTCATTCGAACAATAAAAAGGAGTGGAAAAAGGCTATGAACGAGGAGTATAACTCACTCATCGAGAATGACATGTGGGACTTGGTCCCTCTTCCGGCAGATCGACAAGCCATAGGATCCCAATGGGTATATAAAATTAAATGCGATAGCAACGGCAATGTAGAACGGTATAAGGCTCGATTTGTAGCAAAGGAGTACTCGCAAGGCTATGGCGTAGACTACGACAAGACATTTTCCTCAGTATTTAAGTTGACTTCGCTTAGAATACTTCTTATGATCGGAGCCAAGTATGACTATGAGATACATCAAATGGATGTTAAGACAGCCTTCCTAAATGGAGACGTGGATACCGAACTATATATTCTTCAACCACAAGGATACAAACTATACGACAATGACGGAAATGAGCTTGTATGTAAATTACGCAAAGGGCTCTATGGAATTAAGCAAGCAGCAAGGTTGTGGAATTGAAAGATCGATGGATATTTTTTAGACAATGGATTCAAGTGTTGTGAAGCCGATCCATGCATATACACCTGACATACATCCTCAGGAACGGTATACCTGGGAATTTGGGTTGACGATATTATTTTAGTCGGAATGGCAAGTGAAATCAACAACGTAAAGGCTACACTACGCCAGGAATTCAAAATGATGGACTTAGGCGAAGCGTCCTATCTCCTTGGAATATCGATTACACGTAACAGGCACGAGCGCGCTATATACCTAATGCAAGCCACATACATTCGAAATATTCTCGAGCAATTTGGGATGAGTGAATGCAAACCAGTCGGGATACCTATGGAAACATTCATGAAACTAAAGAAGTCTGACACTACGCCCGAGAGAAACGATATCCCCTATCGACAAGCTGTGGGATCCCTCATGTATCTTATGTAAGGGATGAGACCTGATATCTCTTTTGCAGTAAACAAAGCGGCACAGTATTCTTCATGCTACGACAATAGCCATTGAATGGCAATCAAGCGAATTTTCAGATACATCAAAGGAACCACGGACTATACGCTCAGTTTGGGCAGTGATAATGGGCAAAGCGGAAGTACTATATACCTATTCAGTTCTTGTGACGCCGATTGGGCCAGCGACTTAGATGACAGAAGATCTATGACTGGATACATCTTTAAAGTAAACAACGGAGCCATTTCGTCGCAAATGCGTAAGCAATCTTCAGTGGCAACATCATCTACGCAAGCGGAATATCAAGCATTGTCAACGGCAACAAAGGAGGCTATCTGGCTTCGAGAACTGTTAAAGGAGCTGGAATACGAGCAACGGCACTCTACGCTACTCCAGCAAGATAACCAATCAATGATTGCTTTGGCGAAGAACCCTATACATCATGCCAGAATGAAACACATTGACATACAACATCATTTCATACGTGAATGCATGGAAAATGGCACTATACACCTTGAATATACCCCAACAGAATATATGACGGCGGATTCATTGACTAAAGCCCTTCCAAAGGCAAAGTTTGACTTATGCGTGCAAGGAATGGGTATTACAGGACTCTACGCTGGTAATTAAGGACAATTCGGGATGAGATAGGATAATAGAATGACAACAAGCTTCTTTAATATTGATCGCTACATTGCAGATTTCTACCAACATTGCTCATCTACGAATGTTCACATCTCTACTTTTTAACCTATTTTTCGAGCTTTAAGCAGGCAATTCGAATGTTTTTCGGTTTCTAAATAGCAGTCTGAACATTACAGCGAGATTTTGCAGTGGTCATAGCTTAGTATTGCAGTTTGGGAATTTGCATATCTTGTTGAGCAGGAGTATTGAAATATGTAGGTTACAACTCGATATATATGGTGGTGCAGCCTTTCTTGACTACGTCATCATGTAAACATCACTGATGGCGATGCGTAAAAGTACGTAAGAATTAGTAATAAATGCTTTGCTTCTCTCTCCAAAAGTTCACATTCCACAACAAATTTGGCCAAGGAAATACATAAATAGAAATAGTCAGGACAAAAGTGGTCAGAGTTATAAACATAGCTCAAACTTTGGCAAAGTGGCTAAAGCTATGGATAAACCACTATCATGCAATCTTTCAGATCTTTTATATAATCTTAGCTTAGTATCAGTTCCCTATCATGCTATTTCTTATACAATCTTAGCTTAGTCTCAGTTCCTATTATACTGTTTTCTTATGCAATGTTAGCCTAGTCTCAGTTCTCTAGTAAGATACCAGTGGCAAATAACTTAGCAATATTTCAGTATGTATTATATATAATATCCCTCTGAGTGACTGAATATATGTCACATCTTAACAATTAAGTATATAGACTATACCTGTATACTTAGTTAGTTCCTGCAATCAGTTTATGCAAAAAGCCAACAAACCATGCCCCCAATTCACACTCAGTTCCAGGGTCCTCTCTCACTAGTACTAGCTCAACTTATGCAGGATCCCCCACAAGCTTGCACCCTAATTCCCAATTTATCAGGTCTATATACTCTATATAAGAAACACTTAGTCACCTTATGCTGTGACCATAACTTACCAGTTGATGGTCAAAAAGTGGTATTGGTGATATATCTAGATACATATCATCCTAACCAAGACCCAGAACCTCTATGGCCACTAGAGCAAACTGAAGATGCCTTTAACAAATATTTACTACCCATACTTCTGGTATTGCTCTTGAGACAATCAGTGCTGGGCTCAGCTATGGCACTACCAGCTCTACTAGTCTTTCTCATAGATTTAGTGCAAACAGTACTCCTGCCAGTTATGGCTTCCTCATCAGTTATGGCCCCCCTTATATTACCACCCACTCCAATAGGACCTCCAGTCAATGGTGAGTTAATGCCCTCCTTCATTTCTGATATTATATTAAGGTGGGATTGGGTCCCCCCCAACCTGTTAGCTTCGCTGAAGGTAAGAGAATATCAAATCCTAGCCAAATAGACAGGAAATGCCCTTACATCACATACAAGCTATAAGAAATTAGATATATATCCACCAGACTGTAACCTTGACCTACCTCTTTGGCTTGAGGCCATTTTTAATATTCGAGGTATGCTTCTCTCTCTGGACATGACTCAGTCCACCATCCATATAGTGTATATACCCCAACTACTAGCCTATGCTATCTTTATTGTCAAGGCTGTCAATGATTGATATGATTGGATGGTACTCTAACACTTCAATAGACAAGTCTATATACTGAAATCTTCATTTTCAGAGTTGGATATTGGCAACCTAGAGGTGGTTTGCCATATATTTGAAATGATCATTGGTCAACTGGTGACCACTCCTACTACTTATAACCACTGGATGACCTTTCCTCACTCAGTATTGCAGCCAACAGAAGATTCATCAACAGCTCTGGACAGTATAAAGGTGGGCCCTGCCTGTAACATACCATGCTTTTGATGTAGGGTATAGGGGTATGGTATCAGCTCCTGCACCCAAACCCCACTCCAATAGCCTACATTCACCTAGAAGTCAGACAACCCATTATATTCCAATAGTACCACCAGCTCAGTCTACCAGAATTTTAATGGCCCTGGCTGCCCTCACTCCAACTGTGGTCAAGTTAATATCTGCCTCTTCTGCTATGGACTTCATACAGCCTCAATATGTATTATTCACTATAGCTAATCTCACCATACCACTAATCTCTATATACCCAACTACCCCTTATCAGTTAAAGGAGTAGATATGGGCCTTGTAATTCCATCCTGACCAACCACTAGTCCAGTACCACCTAACAGGCCTTCACAATAGTTACTTGCATGGTAACCACTCCTACTCTGAGCTTTGCATTGATCTGCTATCTGACAACCTCATATTGGCATATCATCACCAAGAAGTCCTCTCTACCAACATTCATAGTGAATTAGCTACTGGTCTTTATTTAGGCCCCTTCATATCACTATTGGTACTTTCCACTGAGTTTTGCCTCTTTTGTAATGCTCTTCTTAGTACTATCCCCAAGAAATACTCAATCAAATTCAAGATGATACAGTACCTCTTCTTTCCTGAAGGAACATTAGTCAATGATGGTATTGACCCAGATAAGTTCTCTATTCAGTACTACTCAATCCAAGCTATCATCCTCTTACTTATTACTATTAGTCCTGCAGCACTATTCTGGAAAGCAGATGTTGAGGAGGCATTTCATATGATTCCTATCCACTGATCAGACTGGACTATACAAGGCATCTGCTGACTTGGTCTCTTTTTTCTTAGCATATTTCTCTCATTTGGTCTGCACTCTGCTCTCTTTATATTTATCTCCCTCATAGACCTCTTTACATGGATCTGTACCCACCTATATGACCTTCCCAACCTGGGTCACTTTGTCGATGACTTTATTTATGTCATACCCCCTGCAAGTATACTATTCTCTTATACATAATTTCATGCCATTGCCACACAATTCAGCCTCCCCCTCAAGGTATCTAAAGACATCCCTCTGATATCCTCAATCAAGTACATGGGCTTTTGTCTTGATGTGCCATCTATGATGATCAGCCTCCATAAGGAAAAGTGGGTGTGTATCTTAACCCTCATCACAGACTGGCTTACTTCTGCCAATTCTGCTCGCCTTCACTATCTTTGGCCATGGTCACATCATGATGCTCAGTTGCTCACAGGTCACTTGATGCATGTGGTCCAGATCCTTTCTTATGGAAAAGTATTTTGTGACTGCATTATTTGTTTTACTGCTTTTTGGAAGCTACTCTACATTGAGCAATGTTATCTATCTCTGTAATTAGCCACTAATTTACAGTAGTGGTCTGACATTCTTTGCTCATAGTCGGCCTGCTGTCTGCTCTATCATTCCAATTGGATTGACCCCAGTTTCTTTACTGATATGTCTGGGACCTTCAGTTCCAGCAGCCTGCTGGGGCATTGCTGGTGGAGTGTATAGTGGGCTCCCTCCTTTGTTGGCCAGGGGTATGACATATTCTGGAAGGAGATGTTTACTATCTGGGTTTTATTGGTGCTTTGGAGCCCATCCTTTCATTCACAATATATTGTTCTTTAGTATGATAGCCAACTCTGTGTCAAAGCATTGATCAGTAGTTGTGCTCACTCACCCTCTTGTCAATGATTTGCTATGTTACATCATTCTTCTTCACCTCAAAATGGGATTCAATATTCAGGCTCAGTACATCCACTCTGCATCAAACTCTGCTGACCCTTTATCTCATAGTACTCTCCCTCCCTACCCCCAGGAACTTCTACCTACCTCGATCACATCCTCCTTTGGCTTTGCTATCAATTTGACACATATCTCTGCCAGCAGTCCCACACCCAGACTGGTAACCTGCACCCTGATGTCAACTCCCTCTACTACTTTCTCAACTCCTACAACATTCTTGAAGCAACCACTATCTCCTTGCAAGATGATCTGTTAAGCCATTGGGCACTATGGCTCACTAGTAAGGGAAAACCTCACACCACTATCAAGAACTACTTCTATGATCTAGCTAATTATCAAGTGGCCTACTGGTGGGGCCCCCAACTGCAGCACTCAGTGCTACTGCTTTTTGATGCCATTCTCAAGTCTATCCAGGCTTCCCCCCCACTACCCTCTCATTTGTAAGACTGCCACCCCATTATCCATCAACATCTGTGGGCCATTTGTAGTGCATTATGACTAGACATGTCATTTGGCACCACCATTTGGGCAGCTGCTTGCTCTGCCTTCTACGGTCTCATGTGAGTTGGTGAACTCACTATGCGGGATGGTGCAGCCTTCAATTCCATCTGGCAGGTGCATCATTCCAACTTCCTCAGGTGATGGGACTTGGTACATGCATGCCCCTTCTGGTCTTTACATCTTCCATGAACAAAGACTGGTGAGACAGGTGATGTTTTGCTTGGGTTTTCTGGTGCATTCAACTGCCCATACACCACTATTGACAACATGATTCGGATACTCCCAGCCCGGCCAGAAGACCCGGCCTTCTGCCTTGGCCCATCTCAACTGCTCACTCGAACGACCTTCATTGACACCATCCAGTCTCCCTTGGTTGGCACCTTGCTGTCCTGTGGCATACATGGTCACTCTTTTCGCATCGGCAGAGCTACTCTGTTAGCCTTGGCCGGTTACCCTGACCATGTTATTCAACTGGCGGGCTGCTGGAAATCAGCGGCTTTTCTTCATTACATTTGCAATTTACACTATATCCTGCCTCAAATGACCGTGGCTGTGGCGGCGCTCCCCTTTCCCTAATTATCAGTGGGCCTTGGGTTTGGCCGGTGGTAGTGGTTGGTGGCATCTGAATTAGGAGTGGTGTTGGCCCCTTTGCTTTACGCGAATGGAAGCGCATGCTTCCATATTCACCAAACCCATCGACCCAGCTTACATCAGCACACCCGATTTAGCATAACACACCTCACATACATTTCACGCAAAGGACACTTTGTTAGAGTTATGAACGTAGCTCAAACTTCAGCAAAGTGGCCGAAGCCACGGATAAACCACTATCATGCAATCTTTCAGGTCTTTCATGCAATCTTAGCTTAGTGTCAGTTCTCTGCCACACCATTTCTTATGCAATCTTAGCTTAGTCTCAGTTCCCATTGTGCTGTTTTCTTATGCAATGTTAGCCTAGTCTCAGTTCCCCGGCAAGATGCCAGTGGCAAATAGCTTAGCAACGTTTCAGTATGCATTATATGTAATATCCCCCTGAGCGACTGAGTATGTGTCGCATCTTAACAATCAAGCGCGTAGACTACGCCTGTATACTTAGTTAGTTCCTGCAATCAGTTTACGCAACCCATCCCGCCCTTCCCTCTTGGAGGAGGAACAATAAATGTGCGGCCCCTTCGCTTTACGTGAATGGCAGGCCTGGGAAGCGCATGCTTCCATATTCACCAAACCCATTGACCCAGCTTACATCAGCACACCCGATTTAGCATAACACATCTCACATACATTTCATGCGAAGGACACTTTGTTACAACATCTGATAGGAGTTCCAGAACTTTCTAATATAATGCCCTCTAAAGTATATAAAGACACCGCAAGTTTGCAAATATGGATGACAAATCCGAATAATGAATATGGATACAATTGATCGAGTTATATCCCGACAACCACATTCTTGAACTCGGCTAGGGCGCGTGCCCCCTCGCCGCTGATGCTGTTCCCTGAATTATAGCAGGGCACCAGGCCCGGGTACCCACACCATAGGATGGGCAGATCTTATCGAAATGCAATTAAATAATAAGGGGATAATGTGCGAGTAAACAGACTCATACTCCTGCTAGCCTTCGAGCAAAACAGGGTGGATCGTCAACAATATGGGATGATCTCCTAGTGATACACTATCTAAATTGACCATTCTAAGTGCCCTTAGTATAAATTCTTAATGTAGTCTATATATTTATTTTACTACTGCAGTCA
>RBNI01005660.1:0-12287 GCA_003990745.1 Jimgerdemannia flammicorona
GATGATGGGCGTGTGCGACTCGTCGGTTGGGAGGGTGCCGTAGCCGGACATGGTTTGGTTCTTTATTTTAAGGAAGGGGGGGAGGGGAGGAGAGGATTGAGGAAGGTCAGGGGTGTGGGAAGACTTGATTATAAGGCCGATTTAGGCGCGTAGGCGACTTAGCCTCGCAGGAGTGCACGTGATCGGGGTGCTTGTTTGGGGGTGGTGGTACACGCATAGTGCTATGCAACGGGAAATTGCGCGATACGATCCGAATGACGAGAAGAAGCCGTCTCTACGTTTATTTGTGTGACACGGTAATGCCACTCATTCGGTTTACAAAGGCCGACCGAGCACACGGCGACCGCTCACCCAACTAAATCTGGCGGTACCTCCGTAAGAACTGCGCACGCACGTGCCCGCGGGGAGGGGCAGAACTGTGGGAGAATTCCCAGCGTCTGCTGTCACGTCCCCACCACACCTGCTCCGTTGGCGCGCAGAAAGACAATGCGTCATCTGTGCTTCCGCTCTCCCCCACTACTGCGGGATGGTTGTGGAAGTCGGCGACCAAATCGGGTGCTCTGCTGTTGTCATGGGCTACCGGAGTCAGGATGAGGCCGAAAACCTGTATAAGATTTTGCATCATACGAAACGGGCAAGGACCAGAGTCCTTTTCACCCTCCTTTTTTTTTTTATCCCAACTTGAGCGAACCGATAAATACGAAAGAATGGAACCTGGAGGCAAGGCTCCTGTGTAGCCTCCACTTCTCGACCTGACGACCTTCGCGCATCGTTGCTAAATCCAGCCTATGTGCGCAGCACAAGTTTGTGCCAAGATTCCCTTTAATGAATGGCTACTTTGTATGGGTGCACCCATGTCCGTACTCAAAAAATTTTTACTCCCACCTCCACAAACATTTTTTCAGTGCATTGTAGGAAAACTATTTAGCCGATATATATTTTGAAGAATAAGCCTGGTAGCTAAGAAAAGCAGCCATTGGCCATTTCTATTGGTTGGAAACAGTGATGTCACCCAGTTTGGTGACTTATTCTAATTATTTATTAGACCTATTATAATTTTCCATGCTTCCGCCATGTGTAACGTAGGTCCTCGCATTTGTGTAATTTGTCAACTATGAGTTATTCGACGCAAGCAATAATGCAGGAGGTACAGGAGGCGGCAGGAGGCGCAGGAGGCGCAGGAATCGGAAAGGGGTTTCTGGCTAAGCCCATGCAATGACGTTCGTTCGTTCGTCGCAACTTCGCCTAAATTATCCATGATCAAACCACTCATGACACTCTTGTAAGGTTTCATTCCATCTCCTACCTACTGAATCAGCCGGCCGGCCCTCCCAAAGATAGAACTCACCTTATCCTAAAAATCTCCGTGGATCGACGCCGACATCCGACGGAGCCTCGACGATCGAAAGATACCGGATGCGGCACGTTATTACTCGAAGCGACGAGCAAGACGGAAGGGTGATTGGGTTGATGATCAGTGAAAATGTGTCGGGCGAGATGCGATATGGACGGAAGGTCGCTATAGTTAACTGCAGGACCAAATGAGGACAGCTCGCCAACAATTATCCAACCTCCAACATCAGAACGCAATCGGGATATCTGAAACGCCAACCCCTTGCCGCGTTGTAGTTGGCACAGCGTCAGACAAGCGCAACGGTCGATTGATTATTATTACGTTCTGGGGGACAGGGGGAGAAAACGGGTGAGTAGCTCTGAGATCTTGCGCATCCCTCGGCCGTGACCACGTTGAATCTCGAGGGTATGTTTGACCTGTGTGAACTGATTTTTGCAGTTGCGTCATGGGTACAAACCAGCTCATCGCTGGTGTGTATTTGCTCATTTATCTGTTTACCAGATGAAAGCATCGACGCTACGACATTAAGTGTTATTGCCAATTTTCTGGGGCAGAACGTTATCTTCGCCGAGCGCAAACCCAATCTTAATGGTATGTAAGAGCTGTGCAAACCGTCGTTTAACTGCTTGGGCAAATATACTCTACTCATGACCTTCGAATCCTGGTTGGATTCTACGAAACCGCTTCAAGCTTATTCCAGCTTCGTCAGATCATGGACGTAATAAAAAATTCTGTTATCAAAATTGAGGTCCGCCTTCCCCAGTGATGACGAGACTCATGGGGTGCTTAACAATGCTTCAAATCGCTGAACTTGCAGCTTGCATGGTTTGGATACTTTATCGTGAATTTACCCTAGTAGGTGGAGTTCAGCATCGTATACAAAACCAAAGAGAGGAGGAAGATTTGTTGCAGCGCGTTGTTGGGCGAATTCGACTGTGTGAATGGTTGCTAGAGCATCAACACGTCCGTCGGTTCCTATTGTCGAATTGGGAAATAGGCAATCTTGCGATTGCTAGTCGCTGGGTGCATGGAGTAGCATCGTGATCGTGTGCGGGATTCAGGTGATTGGCGGGAAAGGCGAAAGAATCGAGACACCTTTCACTGGTAACATTCAGGTGACACAAGACTCAGACAACACTTTCCGCAACGTTTTTGGTGAAAGGAGACTATCAACAGCAATGAATGTACTGGTGAGCATGTAGGCCAGGGGGACAGCAGTGCCTTCAACTGGCAGCATGTAGGGGAGATGGTTTGGGGATGCCAAAACCTCCTATGGTTGGCTGTGGCATTGATGGTGGAGGGAGGGGTGGACTGAGGCAACAAGGAGGGGGGAGGATGATCTTTGCTGACAAGGTCAAGATGGGGAGAATGGTATCTGGTCTGGATAGTTGGTTGGAACTGGAGAAGGCATTGACAGCTTCAGTTGGGGGACAGAGAGGGGCCCCCATGGGAGGGTTGAGCAGTAGGGAGGAGGGAGGAGTAGGGGTAGGAGATGTGACTGCTGATGGGGTTGTAACTGGAGATCTGGAAAAAAATCCAGATATGATGGTTGTTGGCAGATCAGGACAGAGAGAGGGTACAAGGCCCAAAGATCTGGTAGATAGTGTGACTGGTATAGCATCAGCACTATTAATCAAAAAGTTGAGATCAGAATTCACTATCACATTGTACTTCTGAGGCTTAGTGGTAACTGTAAGAATGATTTTAGGACTGGTGGTATAGGAGGTGAAGGGGGTAGCTTTGATGAAGTTTCTAAAGGAAAAGGAAGGGGTCAAGGTTGAATTTGAGAAAGAGACAGTATTGTTGGAGGCTATAGAGAAAGGAATAGTAGTGGGCAAAGTAGTGGTCTCTATAACTAGGTGTATGTGCTGAGACCCCCAAGTGGTGCAGTTGATGATATTAGATCTTTCTATAGTATTGAGAGAGAGGGCCAGGGAGTTGATTATAGGGGTGGTCAAGGAATATGAGAAAATCATAGACATCAGTTTTAGAGTTTGAAAGAGTACAGACCTCTAGATAGGAGACATTGACATCAGGGTAAGGCTAGCTGAGAGAGAGAATACTGAGAAGGTGAGGGATTAGCCAGCTACCCTTAAGTAGGAACTAGTTGAATATAAGGTTTTGCAGGTGAAGGGAATATTAGAGGAAGAGGAGGACTTGCTGGAGGTTCTTGAGGATCTGATAGGAGCAGTGAAGAGAAGGAGATTAGCTTAGAAAGAAGATTAGGAAGAACCAGGTAGTCTGGGAGAAGAAGCAAGAGAGATGAATCCAGAAGGAGTTTTTGGAGAAATTGGGAAGAGGGATAGCAGATGGCAGTGCAGGAGAAGAGAGTACTGGACTGTTGGAGAGTGCTTGGGCAGGAGAGTACAGGATGACCCAGGATGTGACCCAGGGTAGTTTGAGCAAGGAGAGACTGGGCAGTATAGTGGAGGATGCTGAAATGAGTGAGAAAATCTGCCCTCAGTATGAAGTCCCAAGCAGGGTAGGTGGGGAGAAAGAACTACTTGACATATTGGAGGAGGAGTGAGATGAGTCAGAGAGGAGGAGCACCTTGGTGGACCCTGTGGTGGAGGTTGAAGAAGTTGTCTGGAGTGTTGCTGAGGTGGTGGATGAAGAGAAGTGGCTATAGAAGACTCTGGAGGGAGTAGTGGCTGAGGAGCTGGGGGGAGAGAACTTCTAAATCCTAAGTGATAGGCATTGGGAGAAAATTCTCTATAGAGAGAAGGTGCCAAGGAAGATTAGAAATGAGATCCTAGTAGTACTCTTAGAGTTGGAGAAATATCAAGTAAATGATTAGAGAGAGGAGGTCTTTCAAGAGATTGTGAATGACTGAGTAATATACTTGTGGAATTTGAGAAAGAGATTAGAGAAGTAGAGAGTAGTATATATGGATTATTAGGCAGAAATGGAAGTTGTGGATGGGGTGGAGTGTCAGGAGATCTTGGAGGCACTAGATGCTTAGGCTGTAGCAGAGGGTGAGTTAGAGACAAAGCAATACTTGGATCTTGCTAGAAATAAAATAAGTATAGAATTCTAGACTGAGCTCTCAATATCTAACATTATTCAATATGAATAGTATAACTAAGATCTTTTCTTTGAATGTGAATGGGTTGAGGGGAGCAGTATAGTAGAGGAATATATTTGGCTAGTTGAAGGGACTGAATATAGATCTCTTCTTACTGTAGGATATACAGTATAAGGTGGATGTAGACTTATAGAACTGGACTAGAGAATGAGGGGGGGCAGTAGTGTGGTCTGGACAGATGGGCATTCTGGTTCAAAAAGGGATAGAGGACATTGAGGATATTGGATGTTGGGGGAGTAGATTGGTGTGGGGGATATAAAAGAGATCTGGATGGAACCTTTTGACTATTGGGTCATATTATTACCTGGCTGAGAGGGGAGAGCATATAGATTGGATCAGAGACTTGAGAGAGGCTGGTGTTATGGGTAAAGTAGAGATTGATTGTCTGGGGGGTGATTTTAACATGGTACATAATAATAGAGTAGATAGGACTGATGGTGGGATAGAGATTGAGAGATTAAGCTCTTTGGTTGACTCAGAGCAATAGTTTTGGATAGAGTGCTGAATTTATACTTACTGGGTGGTAGAGCTGAGCTCTAGGATTAACTGGGTATTGATGGCAGAGTGCTGGGGGGTGAATATCTGGGATATTGGAGGTGGTTTGGTGCCCTTGGTCAGATCATTGGGGTCAGATAGGAAGTGGGAGATTTGGGGGTAGTGGGGATAAACCTGGATATTGGTGACTGAATTTTTCTCTGTTGGAGGATGGCTCCTTATGGATAGACTGGGAGGTGGAAGTTATTATGAAGATTGGTAAGTAGTGGGAACAGAGATTGGTGATTGGGGATTACTGACAGTAGCTGAAATCGAGTACTCAGAGGTACTGGAGGGAGGCAGAGAAAGAAAAGAGTATACAGTAGTGACAGTAAGTACTATGGGCTTTACAAAGATTGGCAGTACTTCTGGGGAGATAGGCAGAGTTGCTGGAGAATTGGAGGGCAGATGATTGATAAATTATATAGATATAAAAAGAAGTTGATGAGCTAAAGAAAGTGTTATAATTGGAGGAAGAGGTTCAGCTGAAGAGGATGATAATAAGGTTGCAGTAGTAGGGGTTGGAGAAGAGAGAGAGACTCACTAGATTTTTTTTATGGTTGCTTTAAGCTCAGAGAATTAGACAGTAGTGGGATGGTATTTTGGATAAAGATAGAGAGATGGTGGCAGGAACTCCTAAGATCTTGAGTTTGCTGAGAGCTCATTGGGAGAATTTATAGAGTGATGAAGAAGGGGGGGAGGATGCTCTGAACATTGAAAGGCAGTTGGAGAATTGGTATCCAGACCTAGCTCTGGACCTGGAGATACTGAGAGACCCAGTGCAGAGAGAGGAAGTATGTAAGATCTTAGCTTCAACAAGTAAGAGGATAGCTCCAGGAGAGAATGGGCTTCTTTGGGATTTTTGAAAGAAGATGGCTGGGGTAGAGGTAGTATTGGAGGAGATGATAGCAATAAGTAATAAGGTCCTTTGATCTGAAACTTGGATTGGAAGCCAGCATCTAGGGCTGGTCTTTTTGCTATATAAGGATAAGGAGAGAAGGGAAGATTGGAAGAACTAGCAGCTGATCATGCTCCTAGATATAGACTGCAAGCTGGTGATGAAGATCTTAGTAACTAGGCTGTAGGGGATTGCTCAGCAGATACTAGAAGTAGAGCAGAGGGGATTTGTTAGTGGTTGGTTGATCCAAGATAGAACTGTCTGGGTCCATGGGATGATTGAAGAGGCTCAAGTAGCTGGGATTGATGACCAGTTAGTGTTTCTGGATCAGGAGAAGGCATATGATAGAGTGAGGAGAGTCTGGCTAGAGGAAGTGCTGAAATGTGTTAGAGTTCCCCCAGGGTTCAGAAGGTTACTCATCAGTCTATTGGAAAACAGTCAAGCAGCATTGGTGATAAATAGACACAGGGGTGTAACTTTTCTGCTGGGTTGTGGGGTGCCACAAGGAGATCCTTTGTCACCCATCTTATATACCCTTTTCTTAGAGCTCCTATTGGATAGGATCTGATATTAAATTGGGGGTTTGGATATTTTGAGAATTAATTGGAAGATAGGGACTTTTGCAGATAATATGGTGATTGGACTAGGTTTATTAGAGGATGTGGAGGAACATCTTTCACTAGTACCATTCAGGTGATACAAGACTCAGACAACACTTTTCTCAACATTTTTGGTGACAGACGACTATTAACATAGATGGCAATGATCAATCTGGTGAGCATGCTGGCCAGGGGGGCAGTGGTGCCTTTGGCTGGCAATAGGTGGGAGGAGAGGAGATGGTTTGGAGATGCTGGGGGCCTCATTGGCTGATTGAGATGCTGGTGGTAGAGGGAGGGGTGGCTTGAGACAGCAAGGAGAGGAGAGGTCAACCTTTGCTGACAAGGTCAAGATGGAGAGGATGGCCTCGGGTCTAGATGGCTGGCTAGGCCTAGGGAAGGCATCGACAGCTGCTGCTGGGGGTCAGGAAGAAGTGCCCAGGGGAGTGTCTGTAGTAGGGAAGGGGGGGGAGTAGGGGCTGGTGATGTGACTGTTGATGGGGCTATGCCTGGGGATCTGGAAAAAAATCCAGATGTGATAGCGGTTGATGGATCAGGACAGAGGGGTAGGCACAAGGCCCAGGGACCTGGCAGATGGGGTGATAGGCATGGTGTCAGCACTGTTACTCAAGAAATCAAGGTTAGAATTCACTGTCACATTGTACTTCAGAGGCTTAGTGGTGACTGTGAGGATGATCTTGGGGCTGATAGTGCAGGAGGTGAAGGGGGTAGTATCAGTGAAGTTTTTGAAGGGGAAGGAAGGGGTCGAGGTGGAATTTGAGAAAGAGGAAGCATTGCTGGCTGCCATGGAGAAGGGGGTGATAGTGGGTGGAGTTGTGGTCTCTATGGCCAGGTGCATGCACTGGGACCCCTGAGTGGTGCAGTTGACAGTATTGGATCTTCCTACAGTATCGAGGGAGAGGGCCAGGGAGTTGATTGTAGGGGTGGTTAAGGAGTATGAGGAGATTGTAGATATCAGGTTCAAGGTCTGGGAAGGAATGGAGCTCTGGACTGGTGATGTTGATGTCCAGGTGAGGCTGGCTAGTAAGGAGAATACAGAAAAGATGAGGGACTGGCCAGCAACACTGAAGTGGGGACCAGTAGAGTACAAGGTTATGTAAGTAAAGGGGACTCTGGAAGAGGAGGAAGATTTACTTGAGGCTCTCAAGGACCTGGAGGGGGTAGTTGAGAGGAGGAGATTGGCTTGGCAGGAGTAAAGCAAAGACAGTGGTGGAAGTAGTTGAGGGGAAGAGGTCCAGGGTGGACAAGATGATCTGGGAGAAGATGCAGAGGAGGAGAATCCAAAAGGAGCTGCTGGCGAAGTTGGGGGGTGGTAGGGCTGGTAGTAGCACAGGGGACAGAAGAGCAGGATTGTAAGTAAGTGACTGGGTCAGGGGAAGTGGGATGGCCCAAGGTGGAGCCCAGGATAGACCAAGAGAGGAGGAGTAGGGCAGTGTAGAGGTGGATGCAGAGATGAGTAAAGGAGTTCAACCTCAATATAGTGTCCCAAAGGGGGCAGAGGGTGAGGAGGAGTTGCTAGATGTCCCAGATAAAGAGTAGGATGAGTTGGTGAGAAGGAGCACTCTGATAGACCTGGGGGTAGGGGATGGTCAGATTGCTCAGGGTATAGTGGAGACAGTAGATGAGGAGAAGTGGCTGTGGGAGACTTTGGAAGGGGTGGCAGCAGAGGAGCTGGGGAGAGAGGACTTCTGGGTTATAAAGGAATAGCATTGGGAGAAAATCCTTCATGAGGAGAAGGTGTTGAGGAAGGTTAGGAATGAGATCCTGGCAGTACTATTGGAATCAGTTGAATATCAGATCGATGATCAGAGAGAGGAGAAACTCTGGGAGATTGCAAATAACAGAGCAGCTTACTTGTGGGGATTGAGGAATGGATTGGAGAAGTAGAGAGTGGTATGTGTAGACTATAGGGCAGAGATGAAAGTGGTGGATGGGGTGGAATGTCAGGAAATCTTGGAGGCATTGGATGCTCAAGCTGTAGCAGAGGGGGACTTGGAAGTGGAGCAGCAATTGGATCTGGCTGGAGATGAGATGAGCATGGAATACTAGGCTAGGTTATCACATTCAAACATTATTCAATATGAACAGTACAACTAGAATATTTTCTTTGAACATGAATGGATTGAGAAGGGCGGCTCAGCAGAAGTTCATATTTGGTTAGCTCAAGGGGCTGGATACAGATCTCTTTTTACTGTAGGATGTATGTTATGAGGCAGAAGTAGACTTTCAAGATTAGACTAAGGAGTGGGGGGGAGCAGCAGTGTGGTTTGGCCAGGTGGGTATCTTAGTATGGAAGGGAATGGGGGATATTGGTGATATAGAACATTGGGGGAGTCAGTTGGTGTGGGGAGTATAGAAGAGACCTGGTTGGGGCCCTCTGATGGTTGAGTCATGTTATTGCCCAGCAGAGAGGGGGGAGCAGGTGGACTGGATCAGGAATTTGCAAGAGGCTGATATCATGGTTGAGGCTGAATTTGAATGCCTGGGGGGGAACTTCAATATAGTAAGGGATAATGGAGTGGACTGGACTGATGGTGGGAGAGGGATGAAGGGCTGAAGTGGAGGATTGGATGGTTGGATGGAGATGGAGAGGTTGAGTTCTCTGGTGGACTCAGGGAGACTGTTCTAGGAAGATCATTAAATTTATACTCACTGGGCAAATGGGCTGGGTTCTAGAATTAACTGGATACTGATGGCAGAATACTGGAGAGTAGATGTCTGGGCCATGCTGGAGGTGGTATAGTGCCCATGGTTGGATCACTGGGGGCTGCTTGGGGAGGGGAGGTTTAGGGGAAGTGGGGATGGACCTGGACATTGGTGGCTCAATTTCTCTTTGTTAGAGGATAGCAATTTATGGGCTGGCTGGGAGACAGAGGTTGTTGGAAAAATCAGTCAATAGCAGGAACAGGGCCTAGCAATAGGAGATCATTGGAGAAGGCTGAAATCAAGTGCTCAGGGATATTAGAGGGAAGCAGGGAAAGGAAGGAGTGCTCAGCAGTGGCAGAGAGTGTGCTGGGCCTCGCAGCAGCTGCTGAGGACACTATTGGAGAGATGGGCAGGAGTGCTAGAAGATAGAGAAGTGGTAGACTGGCATATTGAAAGAATTCAGAAGGAAGTCAGGGAACTTAAGGAGGTGCTACAAGTGGAGGAAGAGGCTAAATTAAAGGGGATAGTGACAAGGTTGAGGTGGCAAGGGTTGGAGGGACTGGAAATGCCTTTCTTGGCTCCCAGACACACACACATGGCAAGGGTTGGAGGAAGGAGAGTGACCCACTCAGTTTTTATCGTGGATGTTATAAGTATGGAGAACTAAGCAGCAGTGAGAGGGTGCCTTGGATGAGGATGGGGAGATGGTGGTGGAGACTCCAGTGATTCTGGAATTGCTAAGATCCTGCTGAGAGAACTTATGGAGTGAGAAAGAAGGGGGTAGAGATGCCTTGGATATTGAACAGCAGTTGGAGGATCAGCATCTGAATCCAGTGATGGGTCTAGGGGCTCTGGGGGACCGAGTGAGAGGGGAGGAGGTGTGCAAGGTCCTGGCTTCAACAAGCAAGGGGATGGCATCGGGAGAGGATGAGCTTCTCTGGGATTTTTTGGAAAAAGATGACCAAGGTGGAGGTAGTGTTGGAGGAGTTGATAGAGATGTGTGATAAGGTTCTTTGGTCTGGAACTTGGATTGGGGGCCAGCATCTTGGGCTGGTCTCTTTGCTCTTTAAGGATAAGAGGAGATAGGAAGATTGGAAGAACTGGTATCTAATCATACCCTTGATATAGACTGCAAGCTGGTTATAAAGGTCTTGGTGACTAGGCTGCAGGGGATTGCTCAGCAAGTGCTGGGAGTTGAGCAGAGAGGGTTTGTTGGTAGTCAGTTGATCCAAGATGGGATGGCCTGAGTCCATGGAGTGATTGAAGGAGTGCAAGCTGCTGGGGTTGATGACCGACTAGTGTTTCTGAATTAGGAGAAGGTGTATGATAGAGTACAGAGGATCTGGCTAGAAGGGGTGCTGAAGTGGGTGGGTGTTCCACCAGGGTTCCGGAGGTCATTAATCAGTCTTTTGGAGGATAGTCAGGCAGCCTTAGTGGTCAATAGATACAGAGGTATCACCTTCCCTCTGGGTCGTGGGGTGCTGCAGAGAGATCCCTTATCACCCATCTTGTATGTCCTTTCCTTGGAGCCCCTATTGGATAGGGTTAGGTATCGAATTGGGGGTTTGGACATTTTAGGGATTAATTAGAAGGTGGGGGCCTTTGTGGATGATATGGTAGTTGGATTGGATTTATTGGTAGATGTGGAGGAATTATGGTGGACTGTGGAATGGTATGAGAGGGGCTCTGGTGCTAGGCTCAATTGGCACAAATGCGAGACTATGGTGTTGGGTGAAGGAATAGTCGGTGGGGATATGATTGGGATGGTGGTGCCAGCAGAGGATCCCATTCACTATCTGGGGATCTACTTCTCCATATATGGGTCTCTTCTTCCTCATGCTTGGTGGGAACAGTAACTCCTAGTATGGGGGGATATGCTTTTACAGTGGGGTGGTTGGTACATTTCCTTGGCAGAAAGGGTGGTGGTGCTGAATATATATTAGCTGCTGAAGTTGTAGTATGTGGGGTACTATCTGGACTTCCTAGCATAGGTAGTCAAGTGTCTTCTGAAGATGGTAAGGTCATGGATCTGGGCTGGGTAGCAGAGTCAGATAAGATGAGAGGTGCTGACTCTACTTGTGGATGGTGGCAGACTGGGCTTGGTGGACTTCCCTAAATGCCTTCTTTACTTGTGGGTATGGTGGCTGAAGAGGGTGAGTGAGTTATGGGGACAGGAGTGGGTACCACTCATGCAAAGGGTGTGGGAGGCCTGGTATTCCCCCTGCAGTACATCTGGCAATCTGTTTGCAATAGTGGCCCTAGATGGGAGTAAGAGGATGCATTATAAGGACTTTTGGTAGGAGGTAGTAAATAGTGCTCAGAGAATTGGTCTGTGATGGTAGGGCGATGAAGGTGAAGGAGATTGGAGACCACAGATGTGGAAATAGGACAGGCTTCTGTTAGGTGGCACCTTGGTAGAGGACTTTCAGCTTAGTGATGGTATGGAGTGCTTGTGGGGCTTAGGGGGAGACCTGTGGTCTATTATATAGTAGAGGGTGGGGATCGGCAAGAGGTGGGACTGGAATGGACTTTGGCCTTGGAGCAAACAGGTGATGCAGTGGCTCCCCCCCAAGTTCTGGGTGGTGTGGTGGTAGTTTCTACAGTAGAATGTGATATTGAACTTTTGGTCTGAGTACTTAGTGGTAGATGGCCAGTATGAGTGTAAGGAATGCTTAGATGTTGGATAGGAAGGGGGAGTGATTCAAATGTCTGAACATTGGCTTGGTGAGTGTGACATTCTGGGGGTTTTTGGCACTGTATTACTGACAGGTTAGGGCTGCAGGCACTGGTAGGAGGAGAAGGGAGGAGATGGAGAGAGCTCCACTGCAGGTTAGTGGGGGGGGTTAGTGATGAATAGCTGACCCTGGGTTGGGCTCTGGTAATTTGGGTCAGGCTAGCTAGACATTGATTATATATATTTGAGAAGAGTCAGCAAATAGAAATTGAGGATAGAGTGGCATAGTGGGAATGGCTGTTATTAGATATTTTGAATGGCTGGTGGCAGGGGTGGGGACCTGGAGGGGGTAGATGTCAGGGACTGGTGAAGTGTATGTACTGGAAAAGTGGAGGGCAGGTCTGGGTAGTGGGTGACTGGGTTGTCTTCTATCAGAGAGGGGTAGAGGGGGGTGAGGGGGATCCAAGGGGTATTGGGTG
>RBNI01005661.1:0-12284 GCA_003990745.1 Jimgerdemannia flammicorona
TTTTTTTTCATGTTTAAACATTGTATTTTAATCCATGATCTTGGTCATCAGCTGTTTGTACTTTTTGGAGTATGACTGCTAAATAGAACTGGTCGTCGGGCAATGTTAAACATAGTTATGTATCCCTTTTCTCTACATTGGAGTGCCAGTAGTTAAATTTGCAAAGGAATTCGATATTCAATATTCGGTCTGTTTACTCCTCCTCGTCGTCGTCTGCTCCTGTCTGACCGATTTCTGAAACTGAACAGCATCAGCGACAACACCTGCGAGGTTCGCGGTTTTATCAGGTTCACCTTGTAATCAGATCCGTATGAGCTCTGCAATGGCAGTTTGAGTTTGCCTATCCCATTTCGCTAGTTTTTTTTCTACATCTCTTTTCAGATCCCAATTCGGTTTTCTGGGTGCCAGGTTGAATAGATCGACTTCCTCACATTGTTTTTTCTCAGCTTCCCCCAAGACCTGGGCTGTGATATCTTTCACTTCAGTCTCCATGGTCTGGCCTTGAATCATCAGTGGTTTCAGGTCATCGGTGGAAGTGGAGTAGTTATGGAACTTCCTCTTGCGTAAAGTGTCGAGGTGCTCCTTCCTGTTCTTTGCCTCGTCTTCCATAGCAGGGAGGTGGAGCATCAGCTCCTCCCACCTCACTACCCTCAGTCTTACAGGCCTCCGAGGGCCCTACTCAAAGATGCTCTGCCAGTGTTCTGCAAGCCCCACCAATATCACAATGGCCCAACCAACCATCAGCCACTCATTCCCCACCCCCCCCACCAGTCTTGACTACAGTGCCGCCCACCATCCACCCACCCCAGGGTCAGGCGCTGGCACTCGCAATCTCTCCCCAACTACCTTCCAAAAATTCTCCATACTCTCGCACTCCCCCAGCCAATGTTCAGGAGTCTGCACCACCCTGCCCTCCTGCCCTACATTATGACACTCCTCACAATCAAAGACCCTTCCATCCACCAGATGACCAGTCCTAAAGTTTAGCATCACATTTCGCCACAACAGCCTCCACCATGCTATCCAGAGTTTTGGCAGGAGCCACCTCGACAAAACCTTTATCCAAGACCAGATGCCGGCCCAGTCCCATCCCTCCCTGATCCCAGCCCCTTGCCAGGTCTCTGGCCAAAGGTCCAGTCCCAGACCCCTAAGGCACTCCATACCCTCCTCTAAGCGGAAGTCCTTGACCAGATTCCCTCCCAACAAGAGCCGGTCCCACCTCCACATCTCTGGACCCCAGTCCTCATCCCCTTCAGTACCTTGCCAATGGATCCCAATGCGATGTGCCCCATCTACCACTCCCCACCAGAATCCTTTGTACCACATCCTCCAGCTACCATCCAAGGCCACCAAGGACAGCAGATCACCTGAGCCACCCCATGGCGATGCCCTTGCCTCCCACAAATGCTGCATAAGGGGCACCCATTCTCCTCCTCTCAACTCACTGGCCCTCTTCATCCACCATGCCCTCAAGCAGAGTAGCCTCTTGGAAAAGTCCACTAGGCCAAGTCCTCTGTGAGTGCTAGTACCTCCCAACCAATCTGACTCTAGCATCCAGCCCAGAGCCAAGAGTGGGCCATCTTGAGAAGCCTTTTAACCACCCACTTAGGGAAGTCCAAATGGTAGCCCAGATACCAAAGCTTCGGCATCCAATACACATTCAGAACAGTTACCCTCCCCGCCAGTGACACCTGTCTACCACCCCAACTTGTCAGTACTTTCCCCCATTCTACCAGCTTGCGCTCCCACCACTCCTTGGGAAGTAAAGAGCCATACACTGAGAAATAGATACCCAAGTACCATACCACTCCTCCAGCTGGGACAATTGTTCCAATGACATCCCCCCCTATGACTCCTTTCCCAAGGACCATTGTCTCACACTTGTGCCAGTTGAGTTTCACTCCAGAACACCTCTCATACCACTCAACTGTCTCCTTGAGCATAGCCACATCAGCCACCGAACCCAACTCAACCACCATATCATCTGCAAAGGCCCCCACCTTCCAATTGATGCCCAAGATATTCAGTCCACCAACTCTATATCAGATCCAATCCAACAACAGCTCCAAAGTGAAGGCATAAAGAATAGGTAACAATGGATCACCCTGCGGCACTCCCCTCCCCAAGGGGAAAGAGGCCCCCCTGTGTCCATTTGCCAGAATCGCAGCCCTACTCCCTTCCAGTAATCCAATAAGCACCTGACACATGCCCACTGGTACTCCAATGCGCTTCAGTACTTTCTCCAGCCACACTCTCCAAACCCTATTATAGGCCTTCTCCTGGTCCAGGAAGACCAAGCGGCCATCCACCCCTGCTGCCCTAGCACCTTCAATGACACTGTGAACCCATGCCATGCCATCTCGGATCAGCCGGCCCCCAACAAAGCCTCACTGCTCCTTCCCCAGCACCTGTTGGGCCCCACCCTGTAGCCTTGCCACCAGGATTTTAGTGACCAGCTTGCAGTCCATATCCAGTAACATAATTGGCCTCCAATTCTTCCAGTCCTCCTTATGCCCTTTGTCCTTGTACAGCAGAGATACCAGCCCCAACTACTGCCCTCCAATCCACTCCCCTGTACTGATGACGGCATCACACATCAGCGACATCTCCTCCAGAGCCTCCTCTATGGATGCCATATGTTTCCAAAAGTCCCAAGGCAAACCATCCTCCCCAGGCACCGTTCCCAGGGATGTTGACACCAGGACTCGAAGGATTTCCTCTCTCAAAACTGGTCAGCTAAGATCCCCCAACCCTGCTGCAGGATTTGGGTGCCACTCTTCCAGATGCCTCTCAATGTCCTGCGCCACCTCCTCTCCTTCCTCTTCACTCCAGAGGTTACTCCAGCAAGTGCTCAACTGGCCAAGGATCCCCTGCACACCTAATACCATCTCTCCCTCATCATTAAGGACTCCTTCCCACTGGTGTCTTGCTCCCCTAGCATGGAGGAGACAGGACAAAAACCTTGTTGGCCTTTCTCCTTCTTCCAATCCCTGCCACCATAGCCTTGCCGCCATAGCCTGAGCCTGCACTGCTTCCTCCTTCCTCATCAAATCCTGCAGTTCTGCCATTTCTAGCTTAGCCCGCTTAGCCTTCCAATCCAATACCTCCTCCTCCTCCAGAAGCCCAGCCCAATTCAGAAGTAGTCTTTTCAGTCTCCTAGAAGCCCATTGGACTTGTCTCCTCTGCTGAGCACCCTGCTCCTTCCCCACTTCCCCCCAGTACCACTGAGCTTCAGATTTCAGTCTATGCCACCTATCTCCAATCCTCATCCCAGCTTGCCTCCAATCATTAACCTTGGAACATACCTCTACCACCCATGCATTCCACAGGTCCATCTCATCCAGCAGTGAAGAGTTCAGATGCCAATGTCCTGGCCCCTCTCTGCTCCCTCCAAACCTCCCACCTCCCTGAATACCCCAGTGATCTGACCAAGAGTACCACACAACCTCCATCGTCTCCCAAACTATATTGCCCCAACACTCAGCTGTCAGAACCCAATCAATCCTAGAGCCAAGGCCTCCCACCCAGTGGGTATATAGACGTCAATCCCCATTCTGAAGTCACATGGCATCCACCAGTGAGCTGAGTCTTTCCACCTCTTCCCAGTCATCCAATCCCCCACTCCTTCCTGCCATACCCCATCCCCCATCAGTTCTGTCCAGTCTACTCTCCCATACCATATTAAAATCACCCCCCAGACAATTCATCCAAGCCTCAACCAAGAGCCCAGAATCCCGCAGATCTCCAATCCACACCACTCGGGTCTCCCTCTCAGCTGGGCAGTAGCAAGATCCCACCATAATTGAGTTCCATCCAGGCCTCCACCATGTCCCCCACACTAATCTACTACCCCAATATCCAATGTCCGCAATGTCTCCTTTCCACTTCCTAACCAGGATTCCCACTTTACCCTGCCAAACTGCCTCCCCACCCCACTCTCTTGTCCATTTCAGTCTATCTTCCTCTCCCTCACACCGTACATCTTGAAGTAAGAAGAGATCCGCCTCCAGTTTCTTCAGCCATCCAAAGATTATATGTCGCCTCCCCATCCCTCTAAGCCCATTGATGTTCAAAGAAAAAATATTGGTTGTACTATTCATAGTAAATTATTTGAGAGTATTGATATCCTCACATCTACAGTTCCATGCTCACTTCCTCTCCAGCCAGGTCCAAGTTCCGTTGCACCACAATCTCATCTTCAACATTTTGCTGTTCTTCCAGAGCTGCCAACAATTCCGCACAGTCCTCACCATCCACTATCTCCATCGATACCCAGTGCTCCTCGCACACCACCTGCCACTTTTTCAGTCCCTTTCACAGCCCCCACAGATAAGCTGCCCTTTCATTAGCAATACCCAAAAGTGTGGCCTCTCTTGCCTTGGTGACCTCATACTCCTCTGCCTCCAGAAGAGCTGCCATCATCTCATCCCTCAACTTCCTCATGACCTCCTCCCCTCTCAGCACTCGCCCCCAGAATTCCTCACTGATCACCTGGAAGTTGATCTCCCCCAGTTCCTCGGCTGCCACATTTTGTAGTGCTCTCAACAGCCACTTCTCCCCCCCAACCACCTCTGCTGCTGGTGCCAAATCTGCCTCTCCCTCCTTCCTCTCCTCAGTTCGCACAGACTCATCCCAACTATCCTCTGACACATCCTCCAACTCCCCCTCTCCTACCTCAGGAACACCATACTGGATCTGATTATCATCCACCATCGCTGTATCCACTACCACCTCCTCCGGCCCCTGTCCCCCACTCTCCTTCATCTTCCCCCCTTGCTGCCCTGCCTCTGCCCAGATGCTAGCACTTGCTCCAGTGCCCTCCTCCACAGCCCCCGCCTTTTGCCCCCCATCCAAACTGGCCAGCAAGTCCTTCTGTAGCTGTCTCCCCTTTGCCTTCTCCCAGAGCTCCTTGTCCATTCACACCTTCCTGCCCTCAATCACCTCCACCACCATCCTGGCCTCATACGCCCTCCAAGCCCTTTACCTCCTCTTCACAGCCCCCACTAGGTCCTCAAGCGCCTCCAGCAGATCCTCTTCTTCTTCCTCTGACCCCTTCACCCTCGAAACCTTGCACTCCACTAGGCCCCACTTCAGCACCACTGGCCAGTCCCTAGCCTTCCCAGTATTCTCCATCCCAAACAGTCTCAGCCGGACGTCCACATCTCCTGTCCTGAGCTCAGTTCCCTCCCATACCCTGAACCCAATGTCAACCACCTTGCCATACTCCTTCACCACATCCGTGACCAGCCTCCTTGCCTCCTCCTTCTTCACCATCAGCAAGTCTGCCATCACCAGATGAACCACCCAGAGATCCCAGCGCATACACCTCGCCATTGGCACTGAAATCCCTCCAACCACCACACCCTTCTCCACTGCCTCCAGTAGCAAATCCTCCTCTTCAAACCCCACCTCGACCTCCAGCTTCTTCAAAAACTTAACCGAGGCTGCACCCTTCATCTCACTCGCCAACAGCCCCAGCACTATCTTCGCTGTCACCGCCAAGCCACGGAAGCACAATGTGATAGCGAATTGCAATCTCGATTTCTTGAGTAATGGGGCTGCCACTAGGCCCATTACACCATCCGCCAGGTCCCCAGGTCTCGCGCCGCTCCCCTGTCCAGATCTTCCATCAGCCGTCACATCTGGATTTTTTTCCAGATTGTCCGTCACACTGCCATCAGCAGTCACCACCCCAGCCACTACACCTCCGGCCCCACTATGCTGTCCCCCCAGAGGAGAGGCCTCCTTGCTACTCATGGCAGCAGTTGCCTTCCCCAGTTCCAGCCAGCCATCTAGCCCAGTCGTCTGCTTTCCCATCCTGACTTTATCCACAAAGGTCATCCTCCCTCCCCCATGTGGCCTTGCACCTCCTCTGCCACCACCCCCAGCCCCGTGTCCCCTCATCGAAGCACTTGGTATGCCAATACCAGCACTCTGACCCCCTCTCACATGTTGCCAGTCAAAGGCACTGGGGCCCCCCTGCCCAGTATGCTCTCCAGAATGCGCATTGCTCACTATCTTGATAGCACTAATACTTGAAGATATTGCTGAAAAGTGTTGTCTGAGTCTTGTATCACCCAAATAGTACTGGTGAAAGATGTCCAACATCATCCTCTCTCTTCCCTCTTCTAAGACTGATCCTTTCTATTATGACATCTTGATCCACATCCCATGGGCACCCCCCAGCATTCCCTACTATCACTCTACTCTACTGGCTATTTCTTTTCTCTCCAGCACCTGACACTGCTCTACTCTTTTCTCTACCCAACTGGCAGGTGTTCTCCTGGTATTGGCTAGTGGACCACTTGCAATCCTTGTTACCTCATATTGGTCTTAATCCTTATCTTTATGCTGGACATAGCTTTCAGATAGACACTGCAACCGATGCTGCAGTGGCAGGTCTGGCTGACTATGAAATTCAAATCTTAGGCCATTGGTTAAGTAATTTATTCTGCTCTTACATTCAGATGCCTATCTCATGCATTCTTTCTCTTCATTCTGTCGCTGTTCCCAATATCTGTCTTCATCACTAATTTATCCTGACTGCTCATCAATACCATGACCACTCATTGTCCTATCCTACTGTGCCACCCATACCCATTTCTAATGACTGCTCATTGATCTCTCCACCCCACCCAACCTCCCGACCACTTGTTGACCCCATGACTGCTCATCATCCTACCCCACTGCACCACCCACATCTGTTCCTATCGACTACTCATTGTCCTACTCTGTTGCACCAGCTGTACCTATTTCTATTAACTACTTATTGACCTCTCCACCTCACCCAACCTCCCAAATGCTTGTTGACCCCACAACTGCTTGTCATCCTACTCCACTGTGCTGCCTGTGCCTATTTCTAATGACTGCCCATTGCTCCACCATTTCTCCTTCTCCCCTGAGTTCCTCATATTCCCTCTCCACTCTCTTATCTCTCTCATGGCATCTTGTATCTTCCTTCATTTGGGACATTTATTTGGGCTGGACTTTATAACCCTTTCTCTTTTTCATATCTCTTTCCTTTTTCAGACTTCACAAATAAGTCATATACATATATATATATATAAATATTTCGGGTTTAAACATTGATCACATAGAATCATTGAATAGGTAATATCAATCAAGATTATGAATCAATGGATATGCATCAATTAGTTACTTATAGTCACAGGTTAGGAGTAAGGAGAGAGTTCTTATATTGCATACATATACTGGTTCTGGACATTTAGCAACAAAGACATTTTGTGCCTCTATGCAATTCATGGATACTAGCTAGTATCTAAGATAGACATATACTGCTTACACATTGGATACTCAGTGGAATAACTCAATTATCTGCTTTACCACTTGTTCACTCTACTGCTCATCTCCTTTTTTTCCTGCCCACCATCTCTCTCTTTGGTTTTCCTTTTTTTTTTTTTCTATACTTGCTTCTATCAGGCTGAGCTGGACTTTATAGCCCTTTCTCTTTTTCATACCCCTTTCCTTTTTCGGACTTCTCAAATAAGACATATACTGCCAAACTAGAGCCTAAATCAGAAAAACCTTATCTTGTATACAATATTAGAGAAACCAGTATCTATTTAAGAAGTATAGATAGATAAATCCTGAGAACACCAGTATATATCAACTGCCTTAAGATATCTCTCTCTTTATATTATGAACTAGATAGGTTATCAGTATCTTCAGACTCTTATCCTCAGCTCATTCCAAGCCCTTCCATTTCTCTTACTTCAATTTTATCAGGCCAATGAAGTCTCTATCAGTAAATTCAGATTCACCAAGAGAATTTCTCCTTAATCAAATACCTACTACAAGTCCACTACCTGCAGGTCTACTTCACAATTGATAAATAGTTGCAGAACCTCCCAGCTCCTAAACAGATACATATCAGAAATACCATGGGTCTGATATTAAAAAACACCCTTACGGTATATACTCTACAAGTATAAAGTCTCAGCATTATTGCAGATACAGTTCTCTTTATATATATAATATATAGGAGATGAATTTAGCCATCTATCTGTATATTATCAACTATGACAAAATCCTGTTCCCAGAAGAAGTAGAAGAATTAGTAAAATAGAGTGATCTAGATATCAATGAGGATGATAGTTCAGAAATTGATACAGAAGCTACTTATGACAATGACTAAAGGACAGTCTGGAACAGACCATTATTTAGTGGGGGCTGATGTAATGAGCAGTAGAATCATATCCTGAAATTATAAAATAGCCATATATCAATCTATGTGTACTAGGCAACTAAGACTTCTTTACTATATGAAACCTATATAAATAGTCAGCTATACTGAAAAGGTGTGTTTACCTATATCTGACCAGAAATACTGTTCTGATCCAGAAATACCATACTAGTTTAGAAATATTATACTGATCTAGGAATACTTACCACAAATCACAAATCTATAATTAGTCATATAGTAACTAGATAGTAACCAACTTTTATAAAATACCCCAGAGTTAAGAGTGAATAAACCTTAGTCTGAAAACTTTAAAAGCAAAAGACAAGTCTGTCTACTATACCAAGAAGAACTCTAAAGTCACTGCTAGGAGATTGTAGACCTATATTCAACTCTGGTTCACTTTTTGATATAAAGAATGAGTCTATTTTCAAGAAAAGTCTAATACATTTTTGGTTTACTTACCAGATATGCCTGAAGAGAATCTGAGTTATTTTCCAGAAAGTCTGTTATTTTGTTACAAAGTTATCCTTCTAATATAACTTTATAGAAGAGCCAGTTCTTTAATATAACTTTACATAAATGAAGCCAGTCTGATGTCACTTTGCCAGGAGAAGAATCTGCCATTTCCAGAGAGCCTGCTATTCTTGTTACCAAGCTAGTCTATCTGATGCAACTTTATAATAGAGCTAGTCTTTGATGTAACTCTGTATAAATAAAGTCAGGCTTTAATATAACTTGCTAAGAATCTGTACTCTTCAAGTTATTCAAGTTATTTGTTGGGATAGCAACTCGATGTGCTAGTATGTAACCTTATGCTATTCAATCAGATTTACATTATTTATCAGTAATGTAGAGAAATACATGATCTATGCAACTTTAATAAAATCACCTCTTTTACAATATTATTTTCCAGAAGAGCCAATTAGGAAGAATTTGCATCATTTGCTATTACTGAGTTATCTGCTATCCAAGTTATCTGAGTTATTGTTCAAGAGATCTACCAATTCAGGAGAATCTGTACTAAATTAAGTTATCTAAATTATCTGCCAAACTAAGTTATCTGCCAATCTGCTTATTAAGAAATACTACCAATCTACTAAGTCACATCAGATCACTAAGACCATTATAAAGAAATTATATACTTTTGGAAATTGTCATACTATAGAGATTATCATATAGAGATTATTATACTATACAGAGATCACTCTCACTTAAGAAGAAAATTGCTAAATTATCAGACCATTCTGCATAAGGAATCCACTTATACTATATAAGATTATCATATATACTTTTGGAGAATACCAATACTATACATATATAAATTGACTGCCATATCTAGATTTGACTATTATACTACTAAATATCAAAGATAGTAGGAATTTTAGAACATTTTATTACTTTTTAACAAAGTAACTGAGGGCTCAAGCTAAACTACATCAATCTCTAATCTTGTAATTTGCCTCTATTGAGTCAGATATATTAAAATATCTCTCAGAAAGATATAAATAGGAATAGTAGAATAAATTGTTAAATATTTATGTATGATAAACTGCCAGATCTGTTGCTTATTCAAAGTACTTTAGCATATCAATAATATCTTTTAGTATCTGCCAAGTATAGTCTTCTATAGTATATTTTTGCAAATCTTTATTAGCTATAATTATTGTATTAATAAATTAATTTATTAGATTATTTAAAGAAAAACTGAAAAATAAAAAAATTAAATATAATATAATTAGCATATCTCTGATAATTTTAAAGTCTGTTCAACTATTAAATGTATTGAAATTTCATGAAGTTTTAATATCCAAAATAAGTTCTTTTAGATTATAGACTCCAAAAGCTTTATATTATATAGTAAATCTCTCTTAATATTATAGTGATAAACTGATCTTGATAATAATTAATCAGAGCTTTGAAATTATTTCTTCAGAACTATCTTCACTCATATTATCATTAGCTTTTAAATAGACTAAAAAGTTCTAATCAGCCAAATTAATAATATACGCTAGACAATATATATGTTATATTAACTGATAGTTGAGACCAGTATAATCAAACTCTATCTTGATTATTTGAAAAAACATAGTGTTGTTGAATACATTGTTTGTTATTATAGCTAATATCTAGAGTAAAAATCAATAATTTAAATATAAAATAATCTTTTTTCAAAAATCTGAAAATCTGATCCTTTTCAAAAATCTGATCTTTTTTGAAAATCCAACTATTTTTAAAAACCTAACTATTTTCAAAAGCTCAATCATTTTTGAAACTCAATTATTTTAAAAATCCAACCTTTTTCAAAAACTCAATCTTTTTTAAAAATCTGACCTTTTTTGAAAACTCACCCTTTTTAAAATATAATCTTTTGAAAGACTTGTTCTCTATATACTTTTATCTATTGTGGCGTTCGATTTGTATAACCAAAGGTTCGAACACTGCTCAATGGTGCCACTTGTGTGAAGCGCGCGATGTATAACTGAAGGCGTTGGTGACATTTGCGGGTCGATGGTCACATGACAGGTCGTTCGATTCATGCGGTAATAACGGGAGATCGTTCGACGTTGGCTCAGGACGTAGATGGCTGGCGGGTCGGTCTTTTGGCGGTCTAGTATCCTTTGGCTGGGTAACTTGGGTTCCTTGGGTTTCTGGGTCTTGAATCTCGAATAGCGGTCGAATGCGCGGTCCGAATGGCGGTCTGAATGCGCGGCGGTCGTAGTCTTGAATCCTTGGCTGGGTCTCGGGTCTTGAATGGCGGCAGTCAGGTAACGTTTTCTTTAAATACAAACTGGCTGACTTGCGGGCGGTCCGTGGTCTTGAATCCTTGGCTGGATAACTTGGGTTCCTTGGGTTTCCGGGTCTTGAATCTCGAATGGCGGTCGAATGGCGGTCCGAAACTTGAATATTCGTAGCAGTCGATTTCCTTAACTTGGCGGCGGTTTTCCTGGCGGCTTTCCTTAGCGGCGGTTCTTGAACAAGAGTTTTCCTTGGCTCTTGGAGTCTTTTCCCAAAGTTTCTCAAAAACTTAAGTTGGTATTATCTTACACTAGACTTCTGTGTCATTCAGATAAAAGACCAATGGACTGACTGAATTTGCGGGCAGTCCGTGGTCTTGAATCTCGGATGGCGGTCTCGAATGGCAGCGGTTGGCGGTCGGGTAACTTGAATATTCGTAGAGGTCGATTTCCTTAACTTGGCGGTGGTTTTCCTGGCGGCTTTCCTTAGCGGCAGTTCTTGAACAAGAGTTTTCCTTAGCTCTTGGAGTCTTTTCTCAAAGTTTCTCAAAAACTTAAGTTGGTATTATCTTACACTAGACTTCTGCGTCATTCAGATAAAAGACCAATGGACTGACTGAATTTTTTCACTCTAAGATATGGGGTTACTTATACAAGTTTGCTAGCTATGGGGGGCGCGACTAAGGCTAAGGTATACTACGTTGTGGTGAACTTTGCTATGTTATTGGCTTGCACGATGTGAGGTGCAGGCTATTGTTTACTACGGATTGGGTTGTAGGGGATAGCAACACTGGATTCGGACTTGCTGACAAAATGCTGGAAATGGTTGTACTGGATAGCAACGCTGGAAACTGTTGTGCTGGGTAGCAACGCTGGATTCGGACTTGCTGACAAAATGCTGGAAATGGTTGTACTGGATAGCAATGCTGGAAACGGTTGTGCTGGGTAGCAACGCTGGATTCGGACTTGCTGACAAAACACTGACGTGAAGGCTGCACAATTCTCGCAGCTGACGGGTGGTACTTCTAGAAGAAATAGTACCCTTCATCCGCAGTGGGCAAATCTTGCTGGGTTAAGATTTCTTCTTCATCATACCTCTCCTCAAAAGGGGGAAGCACCGGCCAAGAGGTGAGGGGGTAGAAAAGTGGCCAGTCATCTTCAACAACATTCTCCAACCCTTGAACAGCTTGAATGCGGACAGAGGACTGGTAGACTCTCCGTTGCTCCTCTTCTTCTTCTGAAAACTCATCAGTTTCAGTGTCAGAGGGGGTTTCTTCAGGGGCAGGGTCTTGGAGTTCTTGGGCTTCCTCTTCAAAGACAGGGACTTCTTGAGCTTCTTTTTGATT
>RBNI01005662.1:0-12282 GCA_003990745.1 Jimgerdemannia flammicorona
TTTTTTTAAATGGACTCTAAGTCCCACAGATTTTTATTGAAAGGGAATCTAGACTATATAGGCTAAAATCCTCTCCTACCACTCATTAAGCACTGCTCCCTCATTAACTTAGGTTAGCTATTGTCCAGCAGCTCAACCATGCTAGACACAGCAGGACCTATAGTAGCTTATACCTCATTCTATACACCATATTCTTCCTACTACCAGAGAGAATCCAGCTATATACCAATGACCAAAAGTGCATGCCCGAGACCCCAATATATGTACAAGACCATGCCCAAGCTAAATAGAAAAGCCCCTGCCACTCCAAAGAGAATAACAGGCAAAGAAAAACCCTCATCAAAGTACATCATAGTAGATAGGGCCTGGTTCTTCTAGTTGAGATAAGTAAAGGACTTATATATAAGGTGAGAGAAGACCTCCAATACTTCACTACTCAAGTCTGTGGGCCTCAATTATGTTTCCATATCAGCTCCCAGTTCTAGTTAAGTGCAGCCAAGATACCTGAAATAGGTAGCCTTGGGCCCCTTGACTCCCCTCAATGACCAGGGCCCAACCTGCTGAATCACTAAAAGAAGCTGAGAGTAATACCTACCACCTAACTATTCCACACCAATCAAAAGGCCCCACCAAAGCAGTACCCGCCTCAGTCCCAATGACTACCCCCAGTCTGGTACTCTACTAGTTTACCATAATTATCCTTTCTCCTATCTGTAACAGCCATCTCTCCTCTCATCTTGACTTCACCCAAAAAACAGTCACCTATACCAGAACTGTGCTCACTGGGAAGCTTGCCAAAGCCAGAGGGCTCTACCATAGGTATTGAGGACCTATAGATAACCTATACTGAGTACTTGACACCCAAGGTCAGCTAACTCCTTATATAATCTGTAATGCATCAAGACAGCACCTTATTGGTGATAGCAAAAGGAAGAAAGTGCTGCACCAAAATGAATATACTCCAAATGCAGCTGAAGGCACCAGAAACTGTGAAAAAGTAGAGAAGATACCAATCAGATACTGATAAAGAGACAACTCATCACTATTGTCTCTCTTCCACTGCCCTGCAATAGGTACAGCAAACCAATCTGAGATAGAGAGGGTAATAATTGTAGAAAGTAGACTTGGAAGGTTGTCTACCAAATCATTGTAACTGGTAAGATAGTGGAGAAAGAAGTGAGTCTCTCATTACTTCACACTCTCCTAACTAATACTCTGGAGTCTATACCACCTCACTCTTTTGCCTAATATTGAAGCACTCTTTATACTCTAATATATCTCTATTCACTAAATATCCTAACCAATAGTTCAATATCAAATTTCATTATAAAAGCCTCTACTATACTACTCAAAACTTAGGGGAGATCTACTATACCACCTGCTTGCTCTATAACTATATCTCATTTTAGTCCCACTTCTCACTAATTCCCACTCCTTGCCATGCTGCAGGCTATAGATCTTGCCCATACTCCTGAAAATGCTCTATACTATTCTCTAAGTTGAAGTCATCTACCAGTATCTCCTTTAGTAGAAGATGGTCCCATCTCTATATTCTGGGTCCTCAGATAGCTTCTCTCTTATCACCTTATTACTTAATACCAATTTTCTGTATACCATCAACCACTCTTTACTAGAAATCTTTAAAACACATCTTCTGGCCCCTCTCCAGTACTACCAGAGAGAGCAGATCATCAGATATACTATAGAGAGAGAACTGTACCTCTTATACTCTCTATATAAGAGATACTCACTTATAGCCTCTTAACTTGCTAGCTCACTTCAACTATCATATTTATAAGCAATATAGATACTTAGTAAAGTCTATCAGATCTAGTTCCCCTCAGTCTACTGGTAATGTTATCACCTCCCAGCCTATCTGACTTCTTTATCTGATCTATATCTAAATCTTAGTTATTTTTTTTTTTTTTTTTTTTTTTTTATTTATTTTGGTTTTTTTTTTTTTTTTTTTTTTTATAGTCACTTGGACTTCATTCTTTATTAATACACCCATTTATCTACTATATAATATACAGTGCCCTACTCCTATCTGATCCCCCTAGGCCCCCTCCCCCACCCCCTCTCAATGAAAGACCACTTTGCCAAACACTATCTCTATCTACCCACTACTCTGCCTATATATCTCTTCTACCAGACAGTAATGTTGCCCACCCTGGAGACCTCAACCAATCTACCACCCAGTCAGTAGATCTCTCACCAATGCCTCCCACCTCAATAACTTCTCCTGTATCCCTATTTGTTGCTCTTCCTCAAAAACAAAAAGCCAATGCCTAGCCAACCTGACCCACACTGCTATAACCCACTCTACTATGAGCCACCCATTGCTGACACCTCTTACCAGTCTAGATTCCAAATCCTCCCAGCGACCTCTCATGACATCTAGTCTCTTTTCTATATCCAGCCAAGCCCCTATAGCTATCCAAAAGTTCCCCAAAACCTCACACTTACCCAGCCAATGTTCTGGCATCTGCACTACTCCTCCAGCTTGCCCTATATTATGACACTCCTCACAATCCAGTTTGCCACCATCCACCAGATGCCCAGCATGGAAATTTAACATTATATTCCTCTGCAACATTCACCACCAAACTATCTAGAACTTGGAAGGAAGCCACCTCCACACCTCAGCACTCCAGGACCAGATTCCTGTCCAGTCCCACTTCTCACCAATCCCTACTGCCTGCCAACTCCTTGGCCAAAGATCCTAACCAAGTCCTCACTAATATTCCACTCCATTGCCAATGTCAAACTCAGCAAGTAGAATCCCCCCTAGAAGTAGTCAGTCCCATCACCATATAGCAGAACCCTACACTACCTCTCCCTTATTGCCACACTAGTGCAGGCCTATCCGGTGTACTCCATCCACTACTCCCCACCAGAAGCCCTTATATCTCATCCATTGGCTTCTATTCAGATCCACCAGAGAGAGCAAATCTCCTGAGGACCCTCAAGGGGAGTATCTCATCTCTTATATCTTCTGCATCAGTGGTACCCAACCTCCTCCCTGCAGTTCCACTGCCCTTTTCAACCACCAAGCTCACAGACAGTGTAGCCACTTAGAGAAATCTACCAGACCTAGGCCTCCCCTAATCTCTGGCTCCACAAGGGTATCCCAACTAATCTGGGACCTTCTTCTTGCCCAAATCCAATCCCTAGCCAGTTTCATCAGCCGCTTCACCACCTATGCTGGAAAGTCTAAGTGATATACTATATACTATAGCTTGAGGAACTAGTAAACATTTAAGATTGAAACCCGTCCCACCAGGGAGATGTGATGACCCCCCCAATCTCTAAGAGCCTCTCTCCAAACAGCCACCCTCCTCTCCCACCATACCTTTGGTAAGACTGACCCATATACAGAAAGGAAGATACCAAGATACTGTACTACCTCTCTTGTGGGAACAATTGTTCCAATAACATCCCCTCCCACTAGCTCATTCTCCAACACTATTATCTCACACTTATGCCAGTTGAGTTTTTCCCAGAGTGTATCTCATACCATTTCACCATTTCCTTAAGCATCTTTACATCTGCCACTGATCCAAGTCTAACTATCATATTATTAGCAAAAGTCCCTACCTTCTACACTACACCATATATAGAGAGCCCAGCCACCTTCCTATGGATCCTATCCATCAAAGATTCCAGTAAAAGGATATAAAGGATAGGAGACAGCAGGTCTCCTTGAGGAACTCCTCTCCCTAAGGGAAATGCCAAACCCCTGTGACCATTACACATTAGTGCCACCCTACTGCCCTCCAATAACTTCAACATAGAAGCTCTAAACTGTGGTAGAATACCAATTCTATCCAGTACCTTGCCCAGCCATACCCACCAAATATGGTCATAGGCCTTCTCCTGGTCCAAAAAGACCAGTCTACCATCCAGTCCACAAGTCCAGGTCCCTTCAATGATGCCATGCACTCAGGCAGTCCCATTCCTGATAAGTCTACCTCCTACAAAGCCCCACTTCTCCTCACCTAGCACCTGTTGAGCAACCTTCTGTAGTCTTGCAACAATCACCTTAGTTACCAACTTCTGGTCCATATCCAGAAGCATGATTGGCCTCCAGTTCTTTCAGTCCTCCTGTCTATCCTTGTCTTTATACAATAAGGCCACCAGCCCCAGGTCCTGCTCTCCAACCCACTCACCATTCAGAAGAACATAGTCACAGAGGGCAGCCATCTCTCCTAACACTCCAGGGATCCTCACCATCTTCTTCCAGAAGTCTCAAGGTAACCCATCCTCCCCTAATGCCATTCTAAGCTTAGTTGCTACAAGGACTCCCTGGATTTCCTCCTCTCAGACTGGTAAGATCAGGTCACCCAGTCCCTCTACCTGCAGTGGCTCCCACTTCTCCAGGGTGTCTCCAATTGCCTCTTCCTCTGTACCCCCTTCTTCTTCACTCCACAGACCCTGCCATCTCTCCTTCAAAATCCCCAAGATCTGTTGTGTGCTGTGTACCATATCCCCCTCAGCATCCAAGACTCCATCTCACTGGTGTTGCACCCTCCTAGCTTTGAGGAGTCTAGACAAGTATCTAGTAGGCCACTCCCCCTCCTCTAGCTCCTGCTACCGTAATCTGGCAACCATCCCTCACATATGAATCTCTTCCTCCTCTCTCAATATCTGTTGTAGTTCCACCACCTCCAATTTCACCTGCTCTAATCTCCAATCTTCCATCTCAACAGAAGAAAGCAAGTCTGCCTATTCCATCTGCAATCTCATCAGTTTATTGGAAGTATACCATATATACTTCCTCCTCTATCTCCCCACTGCTCTACCAGCTCCTCTCCAATAGACCCTCACATCCTCCTTCAACCTCATCTATCTGACACCCACAGACAAACCCTCATGCCTCCAGATAGGAACCTTCACCTGTACTTCCTCTACCTATGAGTCCCACAACCCCTTCTCAGCCAGCAGGGAGGAGTTAAGGCAGCACCAATATCTGGGTCCATCTCTACTCCCTCCAAACTGCCCCTGCCCCAACAGTCCCCAGTGATCAGACCATGGGCACCACTCCACCTCCAAAGTCTTCCAAACATCAGCACCCTAACATTCAGCTGTCAGTATCCAGTCAATCCTCATATCTAAGCCATTTACCCAATATGTGTAGACCCTAGTGTTGCCCCACTGTATTCTGCCCATATCCCCTAAGGAGCTATGATTCTCTACTTTCTCCCATATCTCTAGGTCACCACTTCTCTCACCTGCATTTCTCCCTCCATCAGTTCTATCTAGGTGCAGATCCCAAACTATATTAAAATCACTATCCAGAACATCAACTCCTTCCTCTAAGAGAATACCCTCCTCTAGCAGCTACTTAATCCATATAATCCTCTCTCCCTGAACTGCAGGGCAGTAATAGGAGCTAACTCTCACTGATTCCCACCCTGGCTGATTTCAATCACCCTAGTCCAAGTGATCACCCCAGCTCTTGATTTCCCCCAGGTCCCCTCTACCCTTCTTTACCAGAATTGCCACTTTGCCAAACCAAGCAGTAGCCCCACCCCATTCTCTAGTCCACTCCACCTGATCATCCTCATCCTCACACTATATATCCTGCAGTAAAAAGAGATTAGCCTCCAATCTTTTGAACTAAGTAAAAATGTTCTTATGCCTCTCAGATCCTCTTAACTCATTCACATTCAAAGAGAAAATGTTGGTTGTACTGTTCATAAGAAATAATATTATATATTGCTCACATTCTTCACAAATCCACATTCAACTCCTCCTGCACTAAGTTCAAGTCATGTTCCACAGCTAGTTTTTTCTCTCCAGCTTCCTGTGCCTCCAACTCTCCCAAAAGTTCAGCCATTGCCCCATCCTCTCTCTCCTCAAAGTCCTTATGATACTCCAGACAGGTCTTCTATCAGAGCTACAAACCATGATGCTCTGCCCAACAGTAGGCCACCCGCTCACTAACAACAACTACCAGCTCTGCCTCTCTTACCTTATCAACCTCGTATCCCTCCTTCTCCATGAAAATCACAAGAATCTCCACCTTCAGCACCTCCACCACTCCATCACTCTACAGAATCTGCACCCAATGCTCCTCAGGCATCATACGCAGGTCCACTTCTCCCAACTCCTCTGCTGTGAGGTTATCCATCACCTTACTCATCCACAGCAGGTTCCCTACCTCCTTCCCTCCCAGAGTCCCCAGCCACCCTGCATCCAACATTGTGGTATCAGCTCCCATACTGGCAGTCTTATCTTACTCCTCCTCTGGGATATCTACCAGCTCATCCTTGCCAACTGCCACCACCTGGCCTCCTTTCACCACATCAGGGACCCCAAAGTGTACTCACTGAGCCCTCTGCATCAGCACATCCATTGTTGTCCCTCTTTTTACAACCAGGCCCCTCCTGATAAGAGGGGGGGAGGTGGTATCTAAATCCTACTCCCAGACTTCAAATGTATCATCTGTATAGGGGTCCTTGCTCGGTACCTTCCCAGCTCCTTTCTTGCTTGTCTCTATCTCTCCATCTTCTTTACTAGCCCAGATACTGACTTTGATGCCCCCAGACTCCTCAGCCCCATCCACCTTCTTCTTTGCCCCTCCTTTCATACTCATCAACAGCTCTCTCTATCTCCTGTGCCCCTGGGCCCACTCCCACTGCCCCTTGTTAGTGTGAATATGCTTCCCATCAACAATCTCCAGATGTGTTGACTCCTCAAACACTCTCTAGGCCTTCGCTCTCCTCTCAACAGCACCACTCAACTCCTCCAGAGCCTCCAACAAGTCCTCTTCCTCCTCTTCACTCCCTCTCATCCTTGACACTCTATAGACAAAAGCCCTCCACATCAGCACTGAGGGCCAGTTGCTCACCTTTTCTGTAGCCTCCTGTTCTATCAGTCTAATCCTCACATCCATGTCTCCTGTCCTAATGGATGTTCCCTCTCACACCTGAAAACTGATATCCACTACATCACTATACTCTATCATTACCTCCTCCACCCTCCTCTTAGTCTCCTCCTTCATCACTGTAGGCACCCCCTTCACTAGCAGCTGCATTACCCTGGGGTCCTACCTCAGACAGTACACCATGAGGACCACCACCTTCCCAACTGCCACTCTAGACTTCAGAGTCTCTTCCAGCAGGTCTGTCTCCTCAAAGTCCACCTCAACTCCCTCTAAACCTTTCAGGAACTTCACTGATGCAGCTCCAGCCACCTGTCTCGAGATAAGCCCCAAGACCATCCTTGCCATCACTACTAAGCCTCGGAAGCAAAGTGTTACTGCAAACTCTGAGATTGATTTTCTGAGTAACAGTACAACTGCCAGCCCTATTACACCATCAGCCAGGTCCCCCTTCCACATTGGGAACCCCTGCCCCACTCCACTATCAGCTATCACATCTCTTTTTTTTTCCTGATTTCCCATCACACTCTCATCAGTAGTCCCCCACAGCCCCTCCAGCATCTATGCTCACACCCCCCACCTGAGTACCTCCCCCCCTCCCTAGGCTTGTCTTGCCCTTCTCTACAGCAGCACCAGCCCTAGATCCAGCTGGCCATCCACTCTCCTTCACCTTATCTGCAAAGCTTGGGGGGCCAGTCCTTCTCCCATGTCTACTAGACACCAGTCCACCTCCAGAGCCCTTCCTACCTTTCAATCCTCCAAAGACCCCTATCCCCAGACCATAATCTCTCCCCACACTCTGCCAGCCAAAAGCCCCAGGTCTACCCAACCCAGCATGCCCATCAGAACTCTTGCTCAATGATATGTTTATAATACCTTTCCTCTGAGTTATGTTGAAAAACTATTGCTTGAAGTTGGTGTAACATGAATTGTACCAGAGAAAGGTGTTATTTTCAATAGTCTCTTGACCACCCATACCAGGAAATTCAAGTGGTATCTCAGATATCACAACTTAGACAGTCAGTATATATTTAGCATTATCACTCTCCTAGCTAGGAAGATATATCAGCCATCTCACCCTAGAAGAATATTCTCCCACTCTACTAATCACTATTCTTACTATTCTTAAGATAGCAAAGACTCATATACTGAGAAGTAGATTCTCAGATAATAGACTATCTCTCTAGCTAAAACAACTGTTCCAATTATATCTCTCTTTACTATTTTTTTTTCTAATATAAAAATGTAATACTATTAAAATTATACTATAGATAAGATTTAATATTTTAATATTAAATATAAATTTGAATATTTCAAAGTTGAATGACTTTGAATTAACCTTATTTCAATTTATTTATTTGGAAACAGAATGTATCTAGTCAAATATCCTTCACTATTGATATATAGATATCACCCAATATGTATATATTTCTTAGAATTAATATATACTAGATTTGTCAAAATTAGTAACTCAACTATATGTTAATTAATTTTATCAAACTATTAAAATCTTATTTAGATGAAAATCTTACTAGGACTTTTGTGAACTATGTTTAAGATTTTGGTATATAGATAAAGATATATAGAATAAATCTTTCAAAAAGATTATACATATTTTTAAAAAAGTCAGAGTTTCAAAAAAAGTCAAGTTTTTGAAAAAGATTAGATTTTCAAAAAAGATCAGATTTTTGAAAAAGATCAGGTTTTGAAAATAGTTGAGTTTTTAAAAAAGGTCAGATTTTTGAAAAAGATCAGATTTTCAAAAAAAAAAAATTATCTTATTTTTATACTAGATATTAGCTATAATAACAGATAATATATCTAATAATACTATGTTTTTTCAAACAATTAGAATAGAGTTCAATTATACTAGCCTCAACTATTAGCTAATATAATATATATACTATCTGACTCATATTATTAATTTAGTTATTCAGGATTTTTTAGTCTATTTAAAAGCTAATGATGATATGAGTAAAGATAGTTCTAGAGGAATAATTTCAAAGCTCCAATTAATTATTATCAAGATCTAGTCATTATTAAGAGAGATTTACTATATAATTTAAAGCTTTTGGAGTCTGCAATCCAAAAGAACTTATTTTGGACATTAAAACTCAATAGAATTCAATATATTTGATGGTTGAATGGACCTTAGAATTATCAGAGGTAAGCTAATTATATTATATTTAATTTTTTATTTTTTAGTTTTTTTTTCAAATAATTTAATAAATTAATTTATTAGTAGTCTTTAATCTTAACAGTTATAGCTAATAAAGATTTGCAAAAATATACTATAAAAGACTATACTTAGCAAATATTAAAAGATATTATTAGTATACTAAAGTACTTTAAACAAGCAACAGATCTTATAGCTTATCATAAATATCTAATAATTTATTCTACTATTCCTATTTATAACTTTCTAATGGATATGTTGATTAAGAAATTCAAAAACATACAAAAGAGCTAAATATCATTCACCTGATACTAACTATAACTATTACCAAGTTGAAGACATATTATTCAATAACAAATACTCCAATTTATTATATTAATACTAGTAAGTAAATATTTTAAAATTTACTTAATTTTGAAAACAGTATAAATCTATTTTAAAATTTACTTATTAGCTACTACTAATTTATTTTAAATTTTATTTTGTTTTATTTTTTTAATAAAAATCAGTACTTGATCCTAGACTTAAGCTAGAATATTATTTATTATATAATTGGAAAGATATTTAGATTGAAGAGGCCAAAGACAAACTTCATATAGTTTATAATGAAAACTATACTTCTCTATCTGGATCAATTAATTAAGTTCTGAAGATCATAAAGAAATAAGAGATAATATTAATACTATACTATATGAATATATATTCAATAAAAGACAAAAACTGATAATAAATTCTGAGCAAAAAATAGATACTTATTTGAAAAGTAAAACTGTTAAATTTAAAATAGGAGTTGATATATTATCTTGGTGGCAAGTGAGTTGATAATTCATATTTAAATTAGGTCAATTCAAAATATTATTTGAATTTCTCTAATTGATTTAATTGATTAGAAATATTAGGACTATAGCAGATATTTTCCAAATTTAGTAAAAATAGCATATAACTACTTAGCTATTCTAGTAATAAGTACTCTAATTGAGAGAGTTTTTTTAAGTAATAAAGATCTTATAGTGGCTAAAAGAGATGTTTTAGACTCTAAAACAATTTGTGAATATATGTATTTAAAGGCATAATAATCAGTTTAATATTTTAATAATAATAGCCAATTTCAAATCTCAAAATATAGTTAAATTTCAAAATACTAAATAAATATAGTACTTAGATATTATATTATACTAGCATAACTTAGAACTTATAGATATACTATATTTAAATATAATTTTTATTATTTCTAGCTCTAATAAGATAAGCAAGATATCATTATATCTGTCTGGGAATACTAGGAATAGATGAATTATATAATATATAAAATTTTAAATATATTTAAAGCTTAAAAATATATATTATATGTATACTTGGTTGCTATATTTGAAATACTTATACTTGTAAACTTACAAGTCTGCAATTTTATAAGCAATAAGTATAAGCCAAGAGCTTTGAATATTACAATAAGTACAAGATCACAATCTCATAAGCAATAAAAGCCCATAAGTCTGCAATACTGTAAGTAATAAGTATAAGCTAAGAAATTTAAATATTATAATAAGTATAAGTCTATAATCTTATAAGTAATAAGTATAAGCTAAAAGCTTTGAATATTATAATAAGTATAAGCCTATAATTATATAAGTAACAAATATAAGTCAAGAGCTTCAAATATTACAATAAGTATAAGTTTGTAATTTTGTAAGCAATAAGCATAAACTAAGAGCTTCAAATATTATAATAAGTATAAGCTTACAATCTTGTAAGTAACAAAAGTCTACAATTCTGTAAGTAATAAAGTCTACAATCTTACAAGTAATAAAAGTCTATAAGTCTACAATTCTGTGAGTAATAAAAGCCTACAATTTTATAAGTGATAAAAGTCTATAAGTCTATAATTCTATAAGCAATAAGTATGTATAAGCCTACAATTCTATAAACAACAAGTATAAGTCAAGAGCTTTGAATATTATAATAAGTATAAGTCTACAAGTCTATAAGTAATAAGTATAAGCTAAGAGCTTTAGATATTGCAATAAATATAGGTAAAATATATATAAATAAGCTGGCCTTAATAATAATAAAAAACAACCAAAAACCAAAAACCAAAAAATAACCTCACCTTATAAAAAACTTCAATTCTATATTGATTATCTTTCTGAAGTCTTTGAGAATATAAATCATACTATTAATAAGATTGTTATCTGATTGGATAATGAAGAATCTAAGACTGATGATAAATATAAGAAGAAAAGAAGAAGATTGAAGAAGTAATCAAGTAATTCATCTCAAGGATAAATCTGAAGCTACTCCTCAGGCTATCTCTAAAGCTTCTACTTCTGAGACCCCTGAGACCTCTAAAGATATCACCTAAGGCCAAGCTGCTGCCCAAGTCCAAGTTACTGTCTAAGCTACTGTTTAAGCCCAAGCTACTGTCCAAGCCACTGACCAAACCCAAGCTACTGTCTAAGCCCAAGCTACTGCCTAAGCTCAAGCTATTACTTATCTAAAAACTAAAGATCAACTTTATACAAGCTGTAATAATTACAGAAGATATAGAAAAATATATCATATCTTTCTCAAAATCTATCAACAACTCAATTTATTAATTTCTGATCTTCTGCTAAAAAAGAGGTTATATAATAATACTTATTAGATAGCTATCACTATGACCAGATATAACTAAGATCAAGATTAAGATTAGAGTTATATATATATATATGTGTAAGAACTTTGAAAATATATATCAGTTATATATAAATTTTAATTAAGTGTAAATTTTGGTTATATATTTATATGTGAATTTTAAGTAATATATCTTTCAAATAAAGAACTGATTATCTCATAATATAAGCTACTGAGAATCAAATCAAATTAGACCTCAATTTGATTTAAATTTAATTTGAATATAAAAATCTCCCATTCAATTTGATTTAAATCAACTCTAATTTGATTCAATTTAAATTTATTCAATTTATTTGAGAGTACTAGCTAAAGGTTTTTAATAGGGTTCTTAATTCTAAGATAATTAATAAGTAGAGAGTTATAATATTCTTATATATAATATCTTATAGTAGAGTTCTATTACTTATATAGTAGATAGACTTTATCTTGATAATAGATCAGATTGTTTTTTTTTTTTTTTTTTTATGGATAAATCAGATTGTTTTCATTATTTTTTTTTTTTTTTTTTTTTTTCTTTTTTTAAAGATAATTTTTTTAATTTTTTTTTTTT
>RBNI01005663.1:0-12281 GCA_003990745.1 Jimgerdemannia flammicorona
AAAAAAAAAAAGATGAGATAGATAAGATGAATGAGACAGATGAGATGAACAAAACAGACAAGATGGACAAGATAGATAAGATAGATGAGATGAATAAAATAGATAAGATAGATGAGATAGATGAGATAGATGAGATAGATGAGATGGACAAGATAGATGAGATAGATAAGATGGATGAGATGGATGAGATAGATGAGACAGACAAGATAGACAAGACAGATAAGATGAATGAGATAGATGAGATAGATGAGATAGATAAAATGGATGAGACAAACAAGATAGATAAGATGGATGAGATAGGGTGAGAGAATTCAAGACAAACAAGATAGATAAGACTGGGATGAATTTATTAATAAAGTCAGCAACTATATCAAGTTTATTAACTATTTCATTAAAACCTTATAGATGGTTACTTTCATCTTAGGATATAGCCAACAATATAGATTAACATCACTTAGTCAGAACTTTCACTATAACAAAGAGGCTATTATCTACTTACCTGCAGACAGTAACAAAAGAAAACTATTAGCAAAGTTCATATTAATCAAATAATATTTAATACTATCTAGAAAAGATATTATAGAGAGATCAAGTTTTTAACAGCAAGAAGTGATCTCTGTTAGATCTGCAAAAATTAGTAGTTTAAAAAATTTACACTACCAGAATATGCTATACAGAAAAAAAATTAGCAGACTTATTACCAATATATAGTTAATGAGTATGATCAATATAAAGAAGATATCAGTAATATAGAGCAATCTTTCAAACCGCTTAATGGTGATGTATCTGATACTAATGCAAACTCTAGAGATATCAAATTATATTTCTCATTTAACTATACTCAGTAAGTACAAACTCTATATTCTTTATAACAAAAGATTAGTCAATCTTTTTTATATTTAAATTATTAGTTAAATAATTTATTAAATTATTTTTATATTTAAGAGTGATATTTATTTCAAAGTACTAGTAAAAGTATATGTCTTTAGAGTATGTAATAATGCTATTCTATATTAATATATTTTTCTGAATAAAGAAAAATATTTTATTAGAAAAGGAGTAGATGCAGTAATATTACAGATATTTATTACTTAGTTATATATATATAACTTAATAGAAAGTCTTAAGATTTTAAATCTAATATTAATATTAATTTATATATATAGCTGTATTTTTATTTTAAAAAACAAGATTATAGAGCTTAAAAGATAGTACTTCATACTGACAACTATACTGGTTAAAATAAGAATAATGCATTGATTCAATATCTATATTGGAGAATTATTACTGATCTTTATACCAATATTACTCTCAAGTTTATGGTAGTAGGATATATAAAATTTAGTCCAGACAGCTTCTTTGATTTATTTAAAAAAACTTTTAAGTAAGTTTTTAATTTATTTATATTTATTTATAATATTGTATTTATTTATATTATATTTATTTATATTTTATATTATTAGAACTGCTGATATTGATACAATTGATAATCTAGCAACTATGATCAGAGCATCCTCTACAAATGGTCATAATATTCCTCAACTTACTGTTGAAGAAAATGAAATAAGAAATGTATTCTTTTATATATGGTCTTTATTTTTGAGCAAATATTTTAAAAATCTTCCCTCTCTTCTTTCTTTTCATTATTTTGATTTTAGTTTAGCTAAAATGGGAGAAGTTCTTATAAAAGAGTATTCTCAAAATAATAGTGAAAAATGTATCAAAATTATAAGAAATGATATTACTACTACTGAAATTTTTTTCTACATAACTTATAGGTTTAGAAGAAGTTTCAGCTAAAGGATATTCTGTAGAACATCAGTAGTATTTATATAATTCTATTAGAGAACATATTAAAAAAGATTCTCATGATAAACTTTGTCCTCTTCCATCTGTATCAAATCTAAAAAAATCAAAATAGTTTATAGTTATTTAGTTTTTTTTTTTTATAATAACTTTTTACTTGAAATAAATATATTTGTTATTTTGATTTTCAATTAAAGTAGATAAATATTTAATTTACCATCACTGTAGTACTTTATTATTACTAACTCTATTAAGTATAAAATTTATATTAACATTTTCCATCATATATTACTGAAAGGATATCTTATTTTGAGGCTGTAAAGTTTTCTAGAAACCTATGATTCAGGGCATTCTAACAAGCCTAAGATCATTAAAATCAGATGTATTTTTATCAAGATATAATGAAAAATGTCTGTGAATTATGTAAATTGACATATGTATGCACGTGGTTGTAAAATTCGATTTGTATTCTCCAATTTAGATGTCCAAAAAAAAAAAAGGTCTGGTTTTTTATTATTTTATTATAAATTAGGTTAAATGAAGATTTAATTATTTAGCATCCTTTGACAAGTTTTGTTGATTTCTAATTATTTTAATATGACATTTTCTTAAAAAATGGATTTTCTGATTCCTCAAGTTAATCATTTATCAGATTTAATAATATCTCATTTTTTTAAAAAATCACCTTAAGGCACCTTTTGAAAAACCGCGCCCCATATAAATCACGTCCTTACTCGTCTTCACCCCTTTCAAGTCAACCCACATTTCTTGACAAGAACATCCCTATAGCCCACCTATAGTCAACGGAAACTTTTGCGGAGACTTCACAACATAGCCTGCCAAAAGCACATACCTGTTGGTCATCAAAAATTTTATAAGGTATGCATGGGTACGGCTTATTTAAAAAAAAAAAAACGTACGCTGGTGACCCCCTCGGTGGAAGATTATTGTTTTCCTGTTGACGACCAGAGTGGCTTCTATCGAGCTCTGCACTTAGAACACTCTCTATCCATGCTCTTCATGCTAATTTCGACTCGTAATTACTCCTCTCGTTTCTCATCTCTCTCTCCACAACGTGTAGTCGAGCACACCAATCACCTCGATCAACTGACGGGTGGCCCCTTCAACATCCCACACCCTCCACTGGTCGCTTTGAAAATCGATAAGAATCGCGCTTTGGAGATAGCGCAATACATTGCGCGCATGAGATTCTTGCATTCTGCACAAGCCTTTCGTTGGCAACCTACACGAAGAATGCGTTGTGTTCCTTAAGACGAGGATCAAGGAGGACGGGGAACGAACCATCACCGACGGTGAGGTGAAGCCAATAGTCGAACTCGCAGTAGATTGGCTTTTCCGAGTCGAAAAGAAAATTCGGCTCAAGGACCCGGAGCGGATCGTACTTCGTCCGAGTGGGAATAGGAATTCGCACCTCAGGTTCCTTCCACCTGGGGTGACTGCCAACAAGTCTCTTGCGGCCAATTCCGGACGCTTGAACGACCAGCTCAAGAAGCTCGGCGAAAAGGCGCGAAGATGGAGGACTGCCCATTGATGAACACTAAGGCAGTGAGGAGTGAGGGGTACGTCAGGCATCCTGTTGGTCAATGCGCTGAACGGAGCGTTCTTGGCACGCTGCTCGCAGTGGGCTTGGTGAGCGGAACGCCACACATATAACAGGACTGGGAGAGTAAACAATGGCAGTTCTGTTTACCTCTTCTTGCAAACAGCATCGTGAAATTGACAAGTTGATTGAGCTGCTGTATAATATACGTATATATATACCAGCTAAATATGTAACTAAATCAGACCATAAATAATAGAAATTCAAAGTTAACTAATAATAAACTTTTTAATGTAATTTTCTATTAAAAGAATTATATTTATTTAAAATTTATAATCTATATAAACCTACCAAATTATAAAAATTGAAATAAATAATCTCATAAAAATACATCTAATATTAATATATTCAATATAATAAATTGATGACTAATAATTATCAATTAATTATTATGATCTACCGGATTAATAAATAGTTTGAAGTGAGAACGCATACCCGTCTGTGAGCAGACAAAGAGAGGGTCGGGGGATGCAATATCTATCGCATTTGGAGTACCACAGGACGAATATTGCAATGACCTCCATCGCCCATCGCCCATCGCCCTTCCCTCACTCATTCACCTCACTCATTCACCTCACTCTTTTCTATCAGGTCAACAATATAAGATGGTGCTAATACCAGCACTCAAGCCGACGAACCTAGTTGAAGACAGACCTACACATATTCAATATCCAAAGACATCATGCACCACATGTACAACCCACAACCAATGCTGCTGAAGAACGTTTCAGCCCTGCACCTAAAGCCTCAATAATGCTCACAATGCCACGGTTCGACGAGACGGCCGAATGTCTGCCCATCTCCTAGCGTGAGCCGCGTACGTCCGTATGTATTTGCAACTTAATCAACCTAAATGAGTAAAGCAAGAGATGGCTCGATGAAACCTGTTCTTGATATTTACCACTTGCAGGATAGACCACACCCTGTATACACGAACCGGTTAATGAGGAAACTGACCTTGTCTGCAAACATAAACGTGGACCCGGGACTGACCAGTGTGAACGGTACTGGATCAGGTTGAGATTAGATTATAGGTGGGGATGACATTTCGGGATATTTGGGTAAAAAAAATGAGAGGTCGTTAGTATGTACAGTTGATCTTGGTAGAATAAACACGATCTAGCATAATATATAACTTTATAACTTGCTTCTACAGTCAAAATCCGTTCATTAGTGGGAAATTTGATTGATCTGATGAGCAAGACAGTCCACACATCAAACCACGTTAGCATCGCTTACCTAATCCCAAACCTTCGTCCCGTGTCTCTCTCTCTCAGTTCCTAAACCAGCAACGTACCTCAGGCTTCAAATATCTATGGGATATGCTGCCCTCGAGACACTGCTTATAACGTCATGGATGACCTTAAGCAGTAAAGCCCAAAAAAAAAAAAGCAATGAATAAATGATGCCAAGCGAGTAGAGCGATAGAAACGTAGAGGGACTATAATACAGAAAAAAATATAAGAAATTTTAAGAAAAACAGATATTCAAGACTGGGAAACAAAATGAGCGCAGAAAAAAATAAGATCAATTGATTTATAGAGATCTAGTAGCTGGCCAATGGTCATTAGCATTCCTCTGCAGATGTTGCAGACAGTGAGTTTGAGCTAAAGGTCGTGAAGTGATAAGAGAACGAGTGAGATGAGTTCATATGTCTGGCCCTCTTGCCGCAACGTAAAATGGAAGTTGGTCGAATTTTAAATCTCTCTACTAAAATTGTTGAGTCACGTCAGAAAGGGTTTGAACAGATACCGGGAGAGGAGAGAGATAAGATTGGGAGAGATTTGGGAAGTGTAGAAAAGCAGAGTGGAGAGCAGATCTGATTGACTGAACTTAAGTTATAAAGTTAGAAATAAGTACTTAAATAGTGCTATTTATTTGATAGTCTAGTTCTATAAGATATACTATATACATAGTAGTTACTATATATAAAAAAAAACTGAGTTACAAAGACTTTAAAAGTAAAGCATATATCTATAAATAACTATTAATAAATCCCCCAAAGTTAGTAATTTATATCCTATTATATAGACTAGTAATATTTTTATTCATTATTGTAAAAGAATCAGAATACTTACTACATATCTTAGTTCTTACCACTATAATATTATCAGATATTAAAATAGTTTTGTAAAATTTATAAATCTTATATATAATAAAAATAGTGAGTTTAATATTATTATTACTAATTAAATATATATATAATATAAGTATAAGTAATTGTAGATAACAGAGATCAGTAGATTACAGAGTTCAGTAAGTACTTATCTGGCAATTTTTCCAGACATCTATTACAAATCAATAATTTTAAACTCACTTTCCTCTCTGAAACCCACCATAGTCCCATACTTACCACTAACTCCCTTCGTGTCCAGTGAATAACCGACGATTCCCAGCCTGATCCCATTAAGCGTATCCAAGAAAAATATCAGCTGGAGACTTTGAATTTGGTCATCCTGCCAGCCTCACCGTCCCCCCCAATGGCACCATTAGCCCACCGAATCATATCCTGATCGGTGATGTGTTTGCCACCCTTGGATAAAATCTTGAGGGGCTGACTCATGTAGAGCCCGAGGGTGATGGTGAGGTTGCCGCCGATGATATCGGTGCCTGGATTTTGATGAGCGCGAAATGGTAGTGCATGTCAGTTTACATATTTGGCGATCACCTTGTTGAAGGCTTGGAGGTGGATGAGGCCATCCTGGATTGGGATTACGCACGAGCAGATGAAAGAGGCTAATTCATAGTGTGGATTGATAGGATAGTGCCGTGTGTTCATGAGAAAGAAAACAGATAGGAACAGAAATAGATTGTAGACACCCCTGGCCGTAGAAGTCATCCTAAACCATCTGTGGAGAGACGCCAGTGGAGGGTGGCCTGGTGGAACTGGTAGTTGCGAGCCTTTGTCTCGTTACAGATCTGTGCCCCGATCATAACGTTCTCACCAAGCTAGTCATCTGGGCTGTCGAAGAGTCAGGTCAGGTCCAAGACGAGGTCATGTCCCTTAGCTAACCAAATCCATTGGGTGATGAGGGATTAGTGGCGCATCGTGTCGATACCGTAGCTGCAGTCGTAGGACCAACGAACCTGTTCAGGCTTGGCCACTTTGGCCAGAAGTGGCTAGAAGTGGCTGGCTCAATTTATGGGTTAGCCAAAAGTGGCTAGCTCAAATTATCCAAATATGACATGTGAGTACTACGCCACTATGCGCGTCGATTTCTCAATACATCATGGTTCCTGCGGCAATGAGGCAATGATGTGGGTCCGACTGCTATGCACATCAATTTCTCGATACATATATGTCATAGTTCCTGCGGGTCTGATTTTGTAGCAGCCACACAGTTCTGTTTCTTGTCAATTACTGCTCGGCCATTTGGCCAACCAGGGTTGAGCCAGTGGCTAGCCATGGCCCAGCCATGGCCCAGCCAGGCTCAGCCATCTGAAATACGTAGTTGGGGGTGAGTAACAAGCTACTGAATTTTGAAGTGATTGACAATGGGTAGAGGGAGCTGATGCTTACCTGCGTGATAAATTACCTGTGATAAAATTTGCCGATCTCCTTCCACAGCGCCTCCAACATCTCACGTCTAAGCTGTCCCATATAAAAAATAGAATAAATACACGACATTGTTAGCACCCATCGTAATATACACCCATGTCAAAAGCCTTCCAACAGAGCCGAACTCTCCTGCCACTCAACAACCTAACGTCCACATCTCACCCGCGCCCATCTCTTTCTTCCTTTCCCAACTCCCCCCCCCCCCCCCCCCCCCCCTCCACCTTTTTTTCCAAAATAGATGTGTAGTCCACGGTGGTGGAAGAAATCTTGGTAAAGGGGATTTTAGCAGAGGGAGGGAGCGGTAGTGGGTAGAAGCTTGGGTAGGATCACGGCTGTGTGTAAGATCTCGTAGCACGAGGGATTTCGGTAGAGTGATCTCAGCGGTGGAAGGAATCTCGGATCGTGCAATGAGGTATAAAGAGGCCAATTTATTTGGCGCACACCTTACAAAATCTTGGTACCGTAAATTGAGTATATACCTGCGCCATACATTTATGTACCCTTGAATGTGACGTGTTTTATGATGTATTGAGGCCTACGTATGGTGTGGAGATGTGTAGGTTTTTTATTGTACCATAAATTGGTTGCTTCAGAATAAGATATGTATATATATATAGTATTATACATAATATAGAAAATTATATAATATACATATATAATATAGAAAAATCGAAAATTATATAATATAGAAAAGAAAAATCTAAAAATTATATACAATATAGAAAAATTATATAATTACAATGTCAGAAAACTGAAAAATTTACTTATATTTTATCAGTACTCTATAGTTAATTATAACTATATTAGAAAAAAATACAATAATATATATATATTATTTATACTATATATATTTTATAGACAGATAGTATTAATAGCTTAAGTATTGTTTAAAAAGATAAACTGTTCATAAATATGTTCAAATGACTACTTGAATATTTTTTAAAAATAACAAACTAATTATAAATATGATCTATTAGCCACTCAAGTATTACTTGAGGGTAGTGCTCTCAAACCAATTGAATTGAGGTTACTTTGAATTGAATCAAATAAAATTTGAATCAAATTGGAGATCTGATTCAATTTGGTCAAATCAATTCAGTCAAATCAAATTCAATTCAATTGAATTGACATTTGATTCAATTCAATCAAACGCAATTTTTATACCAACTTCAAAATACAATGACTCAATAAAAGTATATCTAAATATAATCTTTTTGATTACACTGGATTTATCTTAATAAAGTAAATCCAATAAGCTAAAATTCTTTAAATTTGGAAATCAAATCAAATTGAATTGGCCCTCAATTCCATTCACTTCGATTCGTTAGGTGCACTACTTGGGAAGCTTTTACTTAGAATAGTATACTTAGATCTTGAGATATCTTTAAGAAGTATGTCAATTTTTGGCTAGAGATAGCGAATCAGGCTCTCAGATTGCCTTTCACTCCACACTCCCTTTGTACCCTTCTCTCTCATTTGGAACTTCCCTACTTCCCTTCTACGCCTATACAATCCTATTTTTTTTTTTTTTTTGGTGTTCTAGACTGTTCCACGGCTCTCACTCCTTTCTTTCTTTCTTTTTTATAATCCTCTCGTGTCTTATCTCTTCTGCCCTACGCCCTACGCCCTACCTCCCAATACCTCTCCTTCATTTCAAGCTTACTTGTTTCCTTCCTTTCATTGGCTTGATAATCCGATATAATTTTGCGTTTTTGCGAATCCAAGAGGGGGGAGAAAACATCGATGAGTCAGCAAAATTAGCGCCAAAACGGGGCTGCTGTGCCCGAACGTCGGTTTGAGGATCTGAGAACTCGCTTAAAGCTTCCCCCGCTAACCTTGAATTTAAGGCGGCAACCGTGAGCGGTTCGGGCGACCATACTTGCACGGGAAGCTCTTACACCCCTGAGTTTTTCAAAGTGGATGGAAGGTTGCAACAGAAAGTGAACGTTTTGCTAGAGACGACAGGGAAGGCAATATTATTTTCCCGGGGTTTAGTGTAACAGAAGAATTGGCCACGGGTAAGGCGAAATGCGGGGCATGTGCCCACAAAATCGGTCCAAAGCCGTCTTGCTGTTTTGGGAGATGTTGTATATATATATACGTCAACCGAGTTTCAGGAACAAAAAGGTTGCTGACACATGAACTCACCTCAATGTTTGGCCAGCCCAAGCACCGAAATATTGGTTTATCGTATTACCCCCATCTATGTTACATTGCTGACAAGAACTTCCTCCCTACTGCAGCTTGCGAAATCGGGAGCACGGAGATAGCCCGGCGCTCGTAGTACGCGCTTGCGAAGGATGTGAAAGCTAAGAATAATGGCACGATTTGATGAGAAATAGTCGGCTTGTGTGGCACAAAGTACCCTTTCATGCAGCAATGTCAGGAGAAGACGAATGAGAACGTCGTGAAGTAGATTGTTATCATGGATAAGATGGAGCGGCAATCATTCCCGTTCTGTTGAAAGCCCTGACTATCTCGAGACCTTGAGCTGATTATGGAGGTAGTACCCTACATGACAACATTACAAATTCACTACGTTGGAAGCAAGAAAAGAAATATTCGCGCGGAAGCCTGCCCTTTTGGTCATTTGTATGATTATACTAGTTATGTAAGTTTCTCTCTTCGACAATGTAATCAAATCCAAGGAAATAGAAACACCTTAAACTCTGATAGAATGTGCTTGTAACCAGGAGGAAGATTGCATGACATAACCATGATAGCCACCGTTTTGTGAAATGGAAAATAGACCTCCATCAGTTGGAACAGTTTTATTTATTATTTATTTATTTATCGTACAAAACCCAACATTATGCTTTACAGGGGAGTAAGGTAGTAGCTTATACATGCATTAAAAACACCCCGTCGACAGGTACATATTTAATATAATAATAATTAATAGAAAAATGGCACATCACTTCGTAAACCTCATTATTCTGTCGACGACCTTTCCAAGTGCGTTTTTCGATTTGGCAGGGGGGGCCGGGCTCGTCCCTTCCATACTCGTCTTCTGTACCGGGGAATTTACGGGGGACATTATTGTGTCTTTTATTTGCTGGACCAACGTGCTCTCCGGCGAATTTATTCTCCCCCCGTAGTTTCTGTCGTAATCGGCTATGAGGGACTTCAGGTAATCGTTTTTCTGCTGCAGGGCGTTGATTTCTTGCTGCTGGGTTTCGATTTTATTGACAGCTGCAAAGGTGGGTGCCGGAAAGTAGTTTAGTAAATGCAAATCCTCATCCAAGGCTGGCTGCTCAGCAAGTGTTTAACACCACATGACTTACCCTTACTAAAAAGCTCCTTCTTGGTGAAGCTGGATTTCCTCGGGTTTCTATGAAATTTCTCAAATTTGGGATCAAAGATTCGAGCCAGCTGGATCAGGGAGTCCTCAATCCCTTGGTGGTACCTTTGATCTTTGTTGGGCTCGGAAAGTACAGGTTGTGGCCTCGCACTAGACGATGATCCCTCGTTATGGGAATAAATAGCGAACGTGTTCAAATCGGGATTGTCCGTGTTCTCAGGAACCGTAAGAAGCTCGTCGCCGGAGCTAGGCGGACAGGTAACAACAATTAGATATGTTTTTTTGACAGCTTGATATCATGGTTATTCAAAGTGCAAGCACGATAGTTACCGATTCTGATATGAAGCCGAGGTTCTGGTATTCAACTTTTTCTGGTTCTGGTCGAAACTTGACCTTTAAACACAAAGGACGTAACTCAGTTCGATTACGAGCAGATTCTCTATGGCCATATCTTTGACGCTCCGCAAAAGAGAACACATCAGCCCTCGCAACATAGAATGAAAACCAACCTTGGCGTCATTTGGGAATTTGTACGTCTGCATATTGTGGATGGGTCAAAGAATAAATGAACAAAAATGAATGCGGGACGGCCAGCAAACATGGGGCACGCTACTGAAAAACTTTATCTTGGGACATACATTCGAGGGATACTCTTTTCAAGGTTGTGCATGTCAACTTCGGCATGTATGGAATCCTCGTGCGATTCCCCGCTTTCTATATCCATGGCCTGTGGGAAATCGCTGAAAAAAGCAATTAGCGCGCGAAGCAAACATAATGGTATAGAAATGAATTGAATCCACCAATTTACCTAAAATTGCCGCCCAACATATCTGGTTGAAGGTGGCTTGTTGGAAGGCTGGGGTTGAAAAAAGAATACAAAGCCGTTAGTGCGCGAGGCGCATTTTATGGTATAGAAACGAATTGGAATCCACCAGTTCACCTATGATCGCCAACCAGGATGGATGTGTTCATGTCCCCTCTGTTTCCAGGAGTATTAAAGTTGCGGTTTACATGGGTTTGTGGGTTTTGCCCATTGCCTAACAACAAAAGTTCACGGGAATTTAGCACCTCATGTCTTTTGCCTTGGCATCGGGCTTGACATTACTGGATGAGTACTGTATGTCGAGTAATGCTGTACTCTACCCTGGACTGGAGGGGAAAGTGGAGCTCCTTCGTTCGGGTTCATGTTCGGTGGAGCAAAAGTGGCTGGTTTGTTCGAGGGTGTTGATGGCGGATGTAAATGCGAATGAAGCTGGGAGACAGAAAGCTCAGCTGCGACATTATATGGAATTGTATGGTAGGACAAGTTTGCGGGGCCGCATGCGCAGCCCGTCGCGCGAACCAGACATCCCTCATCTTCATCTGTGTATTATGCACGGTGTGAATGAGCAGAGCGCCCCAAGTCACACCAATTCTTGGGGGAAATCAGTTGATCGTGAGTTTCCTACAGCTTGGTTGTACCAGTCTGTTCTTCTCTTCTCCGTAATATTATTGTTCATGATCTCCTAAATCGTTCTTGTCTCTTTCACAACGATGGTAGTTGAGTGTAATAATTTTGAAGTATCACATCAATTGAAGCAAATTATCGTCACTATTCTTTGTTCATTTACGAAGAAAAGGGAAATGTTTCTACAAAATGACTGATTGTTTGGCTAGTGAAACCAGAATTTCTATGCCCAATTTTAGATCAGATTCGGCTGAGTAGTTCCAGGATATTGGAAGAAAGGTCTTCGAGATTTTCTCTTAATCGAGCCGAATGCATGTGATTCGCACGACCCATCTCTCGCTCGGGAACCTACACGCCGTCGCGTATAAATAAGCTCGTCTTCTCACTTCACAAACGCTGAGCACCTCTCCTAAAGAACCTTGTGCATGCCAGCCAACCACGAAACTAGTACTTTCAAATCCAGCGGCAGCCTCTCCGACCTTTCCGGTGTGCGAGAAGTAATTATTTTAAGTGATTGTCTCTGTTTATGTTGGCACCACAAAAAAAA
>RBNI01005664.1:0-12278 GCA_003990745.1 Jimgerdemannia flammicorona
CAATTATCCAAGTCAAGCTGCTTTCACCCTGGGCACAGCCACCTCTTGCACAAACAGAAGGATCAGTTGGTTATGACCTCTGCCTCCCCTACCAAGCAAGAATCCGACCCAGAAGTACCAGGACTTTTGACCTACAGATTGCACTTGCTATACCACCTGGGCATTATGGACAATTGGCCTCAAGATCCTCATTGGCAACCAAAGGAGTCACAGTAGAAGGAGGAGTCATCAATCAGGACTACCGAGGTCCCTTGAAGGCCATTATCCGCAACTCTAGTAGAACTAGCCAATTCTTCAGTCCTATGGAAGCCATCTGCCAAATCCTGTTTATCAAGACATCACAGCCGACCATTCAAGAGGTAGACCAACTAGAAGATATCAACAGAGGACAAGGAGGCTTTGGAAGCACCAATAGAAATCTATGGACACCACCTATTGAGGTTCATTTAGCAACAGTTGCTCAATTCCGACAAATGAGACCCCACATCTGCCACCCAATTCGAGCAAGAGAAGACATCCTCCTGCAGCCCTACCAGCAAAAGGGCCTAGATGTGCACCTACCAGTAGAAGCAAACAACTTGATATTTGCACTATCACTGGAGCTTCAAAAGGAATGCCACATCCTCCTGGCTGAAGAACGAATTCATGACCAGATGTCACCGATCCACATCCCTATCAGAAACTTAGGCTTCAAAGTGATAACTATCCCCAAGGGAACAAAACTGGGATATTTCGAACCACTAATAGACATCTATGAGAAAGAAGTCTTCGAATTCTTGGGAAATGGCAAGCCCTCTCTGGTGAGACTGACGGTACCAGGGAGGAAGACTCAGTAAATTCAGCAATCAAAGCTGTCGACATTGAGACAACTCTAACCAAGGATCAGCAACAACAGATACAGGAGTTGATAGAGGAGTACAAAGATATATTTACCACCACATATGATAACTTCCCACCATATCAATATGGAGAACACCCTATACATACTGGAGATGCAAGACCGATCTGACAACGACCCTACTGAACACCACATCATCTGATTGAATTTGAACAACAATACATAGATGAAATGCTATGAAATGGAGTCATCAGACCATCATCAAGCCCCTGGGCTTCACCAGCAATCATAGTACCAAAGAAAGGAGGATGGAGATTAGTTGTGGATTTCAGAAAACTCAACAAAGTCACCATAGAAGACGCCTACCCACTGCCAAGAATTGATGACCTCATCAATGCCCTCAGAAAAGCCAAATACATGACCACTACCAATCAGTTCCAAGGATTCCAAGTAATATCCATTGCCAAAGAAGATATCTGCAAGACGGCCTTCATCACCAGATGAGGACAGTACGAATACCTATAAATGCCCTTTGGACTCTGCAATGCACCTGCCTCATTCCAACGAATAATGAACTATGTCTACTGGAACCTCATTGGAAGAAATGTACTAGTGTATATAGATGATGTAATCATCTACTCTGAGACATTCAAGCAGTATTTGCAAGACCTCTGCGAAGTATTTAATACCATTCGAAATTCAGGACTCAGACTCAATGCCAAGAAGTGCTTCTTTGGAAAACATCAAGTTGAATATCTGGGATATGTTATCTCAGCTCAAAGAACACATGCCGACCCCCGTAAGGTGGAGAAAGTCAAGAACTACCCAACCCCGACCTCAGCCAAGGAGACCTTATCTTTTCTTATGCTGGTATCCTATTATCGATGATTCATCCCAAGGTTTTCAGATAAGGCAGCACCTCTCTGAGATATCTCCAAGAAGGACCAACCATTCTACTGGAAAGAAGAACAACAAAAGTCATTCGACCTACTCAAGGAGGCCCTTACCGAAGCCCCTGTCTTGGTGCAACCAGACTTTGGCAAACCATTCATCCTGGCAACTGATGCCTCAGCCTTAGGACTTGGATCAATTCTGTCTCAGCAAGATGACCAGAAGAGAGAGCATGTTATCGAATATGCTAGTAAGGCTACAAATGAAACACAAGCGAACTATGGAGCCACTAAGTTGGAATGCCTAGCAGTAGTTTGGGCTATAGACCACTTCTGACACTATCTCTTGGGGAAGAGATTCGCTCTCATCACTGACTATCAAGCTCTACAATGGTTGTTCAACAAACTGGAGCCCTCAGGAAGCTTTGCTAGATGGATCATGTCTCTGCAAGAATATCAGTTCACCATTGTCTATAAGAAAGGTGCTAAGAATTCCAACATTGATACCCTGTCAAGAATCCTGCGAAACCAACAAGAAGGGAAGGAGCCCCCACAAGAGAAGGCTGCTTCCCGCTCACCCAAATGAACCAAGAATTGCGCCTCGCCCTCACCTGGAGTCTGCACTATAGAAGCTTCAAGAAAGGAATCCAACCAGTCTACAAGTTGTTTATCCAAAGGAATTTCAAGAAATTCCAAGAAGGCGATGGTGAACTTTGGAGAGTAGAAGGAGAGTAGTATACTCAAGTTCCAAGAGAAGAAGAAATATTGAAGATCCTGACAACAAATCACGACCAAAATGCACATCGAGGAATTGGCGCCACAATTGCAAGAATCAAGAAATGATACTGGTGGCCCAAGATGAGAAAACAAATTTCAACACACATTCAACAATGTGATACCTGCCAAAGATACCGACAAAAGCCTACCAACAGAGCACCCTTAATACCAATCGCAGCACCAGCTGGAGCCTTTCAAAGACTGGGAATAGACATTATTGGACCCCTACCAGTAACCAGCTAAGGAAGATGCTACATCCTCACTATCAAAGACCACCTGACAAAATAGCCTGAAGCCTTTGCTATTGAGACTGCTGATGCCCAGACGATTATTGGGATTCTGTATGATGAAATTTTCAGCTGCCATGGTGTGCCCAAGGAAATCATTACAGACCAAGGCCGAGAATTCATCAATTAAGCTATGAAGACCTTTGCGAGCAACTTCAAGATCAAGCTATGACCAACAACAGCCTACCACCTACAGACAAACAGACTCACTGAACGAATGAACCAGACCATCAAGCGAGGTCTCAGTAGAACCGGAGATCAACTAAACTGGGATATCTATCTACCAGCAATTCTGTTCAGCATCCATACTTCTAAGGCAACCGCTACCCAACAGACCCCCTTCTATTTGATGTATGGCCGAGAAATACATGACCCTACCGAACCAGTCCAGCTAGATCTGTCAAAACGAGTTACAGAAGAGATCACCCAGTTACACAACATACGCCAGCAAGCACGAGGATTTATCGCCAAGGCACAAGAACGACAAAAGAGGTACTACGACTGCAAAGCTGATCTTGAACCCCTGCTCATTGGACAAAAGATTCTGATGTACTGTACCATCATAGAAGGAAATTGGAGTACCAAGCTTGAACCAAAATGGGAAGGCCCCTATCTCATACACCAAGTATTCTTGAACCACACTTATCAACTCAAGACCTTGGATGGAGTTATACTCAAGACCAAGATATACCACAACTGCATAAGACCCTACTACTCAAGAGAAGCAAAACATATTTGAATAAATCCTGTTCACTCTGTCTGTGTCGTCTCTGTTGGAGATACGACGGACGTTTCACTCGGAACTCAAGAAAGCCAACAACGTTGGAACCAGACTCAAGCCCATCCACATGACAGACATTGTTACTGAGAAATTACCTCGGATTACAAGTAAAACTATTTCCGATGGGTTCGAACCCCCAGTCACGACTATGGGAGCCCTCGCCCTAGACAAGGATAGCCAGTCCTCACAAATGTGCCGACATTCTGCTCGTCCCTGGAGTTAAGACCACCCAACTCTGTGTAACCCTCACTGCCGAGGACGGCTCTAATTTTGCAAGGGACAGATGTGACGTATGCAATTGACAATGGAGTACTGGTGACTGCTAAGATCAGATAACATAATGGCATAACAATCAAATAGACAGCCTGACCCATTAGGTGATCATCCAAAAGAAGACAAGATGATCTGAGCCAAAATGAAGACCATGTTATTTAAGAAACCATACTCTGTCTCAGGGATCAGCACCAAAGAACCAAGTACCTATTATACAATGTCTCCCATTCGCCGATCCAACCAGACCTCCTGCCGCTCTACCCCTTTGCCTGGCCCAAAGACCCTGATCTTTGAAGCTATCAAGAAGGCCATCTGGCACCCAGATACTTCTGAACACTTGAACTTCTACACCAAGGACCTTGGACACTTCATCAACTACCAGTATATAATGACCCAGCAGCTCAAAGATACTACTGAATGAATGACCCTCTGGCATGACTACAAAATTGGACACCGCCTTTGCAATGAGACTCAAGAAGATGACTGGGAAGGCCTCATTACTGAATTGATAACCACTAGCCGACTAATCAAGAGAGCCCTCCGTGTCCACCAAATCTTCTGCCATATTCCCTGGACCATAGCACACTTGCAAGGAGTAATGGCTGGCAGCCTCTCCTGCCTTTCAACTGAAGATGCTGACTGGATAGAATCTGAAGTAGCCAACTCTACTGGCAGCAACCGTGTCACCATAGGAAGCCAACAAACTGAACCCACTCAGCCAGGTTTCCACACCACCCCACTCCGAGACAACCATCAAGGCCACCTAATGAGCCTTATGGAGATATTTGAAGGTCCACCCATTATCATAGAAGCACCTGTTGGAGCTACCCCAACCACCCACCACCCTGTCAGCCACAATTCACATCTCATCATTTGGGAACCGAATCAAGAAGAAGCCCAAGAAGTCCCTGTCTTTGAAGAGGAAGCCCAAGAACTCCAAGACCCTGCCCCTGAAGAAACCCCCTCTGACACTGAAACTGACGAGTTTTCAGAAGAAGAAGAGGAGCAACAGAGAGTCTACCAGTTCTCTGTCCGCATTCAAGCTGTTCAAGGGTTAGAGAATGTTGTTGAAGATGACTGGCCACTTTTCTACCCCCTCACCTCTTAGCCAGCACTTCCCCCTTTTGAGGAGAGGTATGATGAAGAAGAAATATTAACCCAGCAAGATTTGCCTGCTGCGGATGAAGGGTACTATTTCCTCTAGAAGTACCACCCATCAGCCGTGAGAATTGTGCAGCCTTCACATCAGCATTTTGTCAGCAAGTCCGAATCCAGCATTGCTACCCAGCACAGCCATTTCCAGCATTGCTATCCAGCACAACTGTTTTCAGTGTTTTGTCAGCAAGTCCGAATCCAGTGTTGCTACCCTCCACAACTGTTTCTGGCAACAATCAGCACTCCTGTCTGCTCATCCGAATCCAGCGTTGCTATCTCCTACAACCCAATCCATAGTAAACAATAGCCTGCACCTCACATCATGCAAGCCAATAGCATAGCAAAGTTCGCCACAATGTAGTATACCTTAGTCTTAGTCGTGCCCCCCCATAGCTAGCAAACTTATATAAATAACCCATATCTTTAGAGTGAATAAAGCCTCAGTCAGTTTGTGTTTAAAAGTAAAAAGGATTACAAAGAAACTACTGCCTCCAAGAGACTGGATAAATTCTGAGAACAAGATAACAACCTAGAGCAACGGATCACTCGGAAGTTTGAGTTAAAGAATTTTCTCTTGCCACGGAAAGAAAACATTACCCGACTGCCACCATTCAACCGCCATTTGAGACCTGAGACCCAGCCAAGAATTCAAGACCACGACCGCCACGCATTCAGACTGCCATTCGAGATTAAAGACCTGGAAACCCAAGGATACCCAGCCAAAGGATACTAGACTGCCAAAGACTGACCCGCCAGCCTACACGAATGACCACCTAGAACCTTTCAAGTTAACAAGTCAAGACGGACAAGTGAGCCATCAACCTCCGTTTTCCCTGACCTACTGTACCATGGACCGCTTTAATTGACCACTTATAGCCAAGCCCATCATTGCCACATAAATTCAAGTTCGCCGCCAAGTTATTCGCTGCCCTTTTCCACTAAACAATTGAGCCATCAACATCCTGAGCCAACGTCGAACGATCTCCTGTTATTATCGCACATTTTGAACGACCCAAACCACGTATATTCAAGAAGTAATTCGCCCCAAGCCTCTACCATAGGAATCAGACGAACCGATTACGTGACTATCAACCTGCAACCATCGTAAATGCACTCATATCCATCGCGCGCTTCACCAAGTGGCACCTTGAGTCATATCGGAAGAGAACTAGGGATATAAACCCGACGCCACAATATGTATAAATCAGACTTGATAAGATTAAAGAGACTTTATAATAAAGGACTCTCAATAGCTATAAAAAATTAGTTTTTATATATAATCTAGTAAATAAGTCAATTTTAAAACTCTAGTATAATATATAGCTAAATTGTTTTTTAGAAAAAAAATATTATAACATGCTGGCTCAATAGAGGCAAATTATAAGGTTGGGGGTTGATGTAGTTTGACTTGAGCCCCCAGTTACTTTGTCAAAAAGCAACAAAATGTTCTAAGATTTCTGAGGTCCTTATTGGTATTTAGTGATATAATAGTCAAAGCTGGGTATCTGCAAGCGATTTGTGTGTCAATTTCCTAATTGAGACAGTTATCTAGGTATAGCAGTGATTTGTATGAATGGGTTTCCTTCCAAGTCACCTTTCTCTGATAACATTCAGGTTATACAAACTTCAGACAATACTTTTGACAATATTTTCAAGTATTAGTATTATCAATATGGTGAGCAACATGCATTCTGGTAAGCATACTGGGCAGGGGGGCCCTAGTGCCTTTGACTGGCAGCATGTAGGAAGGGGTCAAGGTGCTGGTATTGATATGCCGAGTGCTTCAATGAGGGGATGTGGGGCTGGGGGTAGTGGCAGAGGAGGTGCAAGACCACACAGGGGAGGGAGGATGACCTTTGCAGATAAAGTCAGAATAGGAAAGCAGGTGACTGGGCTAGATGGCTGGCTGGAGCTGGGGAAGGCATCTGCTACCATGAGTGGTATGGAGGCCTCTCCACTAGGGGGTCAGCATAGTGGGGCTGGAGGTGTAGTGGCTGAGGCAGAAACTGCTGATGGTGGTGTGATGGGCAATCTGGAAAAAAATCCAGATATGACAGCTGATGGGGGATCTAGACAGGGGTGCAGCACAAGACCTGGGGACCTGACTGATGGTGTGATGGGCCTCATAGTGGCCCCATTACTCAAAAAGTCTAGATCAGAATTTGCTGTCACACTGTGCTTCCGTGGCTTGGCAGTGATGGTGAAGATGGTGCTGGGGCTGCTGGCTAGCGAGGTAAAGGGTGTGGCCTTGGTTAAGTTCTTGAAGAAGCTGGAGGCGGTTGAGGTGGGGTTTGAAGAGGAGAATTTGCTACTGAAGGCAGTGGAGAAGGGTGTGATGGTTGGAGGAATTTTGGTACCAATGGTAAGATGTATGCATTGGGATCTCCGAGTGGTTCATCTGGTGATTGTGGATATGCCAATGGTGAAGGAGGAGGAGGTGAGGAAGCTGGTCACAGATGTGGTGAAGGAGTACAGTGAGGTGGTCGACATTGGATTCAGGGTATGGGAGGGGACTGAGCTCAGGACAGGAGATGTGGATATCTGGTTGAGGCTGTTTGGGATGGAGAATACTGGGAAGGCTAGGGACTAGCTGGTGGCACTGAAGTGGAGCCTAGTAGAGTGCAAGGTATCGAGGGTGAAGGGGTCAGAGAAAGATGAGAAGGACCTACTGGAGGTGCTTGAGGACCTGGCAGGGGCTGTGGAGAGGAGGCAAAGGGCTTGGAGGGCTTATGAGGCTAGGATGGTAGTGGAGGTGATTGAGGGCAAGAAGGTGTGAATGGACAAGGTGCTTTGGGAGAAGGCAAAGGGGAGACAGCTGCAGAAGAATTTGCTGGCCAGCTTGGATGGGGGTCAGAAGGCAGGGGCTACGGAGGAGGGCACTGGAGCAAGGGCTAGCATCTGGGCAGAGGCTGGGCAGCAAGGGGGAAAGACGAAAGAGAGTGGGGGACAGGGGCCAGAGGAGGTGGTAGTGGACACAGTAATGGCAGATGATAATCAGATCCAGTATGGTGTCCCTGAGGTAGGAGAGGGGGAGTTGGAGGATGTGTCAGAGGATGGTTGGAATGAGTCTGTGCGAACTAAGGAGAGGAAGGGGGGAGAGACAGATTTGGTATAGGAAGCAGCAGTAGTTGGGGGGGAGAAGTGGCTGTTGAGGGTGCTGCAAAATGTGGCAGCTGAGGAACTGAGAGAGATCAATTTCCAGGTAATCAGTGAGGACTTCTGGAGGTGAGTGCTGCAAGGGGAGGAGGTTGTGAGAAAGTTGAGAGATGAGATGATGGTAGCTCTACTGGAGGCAGAGGAGTATGAGGTTACCAAGGCAAGGGAGGCAACACTCTTGGGTATTACCAATGAAAGGGCAGCTTATCTGTAGGGGTCATGAAAGGGACTGGCAAAGTAGCAGGTGGTGTGCGAGGAGCACCAGGCATCAATAGAGATAGTGGATGGTGAGGACTGTGTAGAATTATTGGCAGCTCTGGATGAACAGCAAAATGTGGAAGATGAGATTGTGGCGGAACATAACCTGAATCAGGCTGGAGAGGAAGTGAGTATGGAATTGTAGATGTAGAGACATTAATACTCTCAAATACTTCGCTATGATTAGTACAACCAATATTTTCTCTATGAACGTCAATGGGCTTAGGGAGGCAACATATAATTTTTAGATGGCTGAAGAAACTGGAGGTAGATCTCTTCTTACTTCAAGATATATGGTGTGAGGGTGAGGAAGATAGCCTGGAATGGACAAGAGAGTGGAGTAGGGTGGCAGTTTGGCAGGGTAAAGTGGGAATCCTGGTTAAGAAGGGGAAAGGGGACATTGTGGACACTGGACATTGGGGTAGTAGATTAGTGTGGGGGACATGGCGGAGACCTGGATGGAACTCAATTGTGGTGGAATCTTGTTATTGCTCGGCTGAGAGGGGGACCCAAGTGGCATGGATTGGAGATCTGCGGGATTCTGGGCTCTTGGTTGAGGCTGGGGTAGATTGTCTGGGGGGTGATTTTAATATGGTACAGGAGAGTAGGCTGGACAGAACTAATGGGGGATGGGGTATGGCTGGAAGGAGTGGGGGATTGGAGGACTGGGAAGAGGTGGAGAGACTCAGCTCACTGGTGGACACCATATGACTTCAGGTTAGAGATCGACATCTATATACTCACTGGGTGGGAGGACTTGGTACTAGGATTGATTGGATTCTGACTGCTGAGTGTTGGGGTAATACAATTTAGGAGATGATGGAGGTCGAGTGGTGCCCTTGGTCAGATTACTGGGATATTCAGGGAGGTGGGAGGTTTGGAGGGAGTGGAGAGGGGCCAGGACATTGGCATCTGAACTCTTTGCTGCTAGATGAGATGGACCTGTGGAATGCGTGAGTAGTGGTGATATGATCCAAGGTTAATAATTGGAGGAGAGCCAGGATGAGGATTGGAGATAGGTGGCATAGACTGAAATCTGAAGCTCAGAGGTACTGGGGGGAAGTGGGGAAGGAGCGAGGTGCTCAGCGGAGGAGACAAGTCTGATGGGTATCTAGGAGACTAGAAAGACTACTTCTGGATTGGGCTGGACTACTGGAGGAGGAGGAGGTATTAGACTAGAAGGCTAAGCGGGCTAAGCTGAAAGTGGTGGAGCTGCAGGATTTGTTGAGGAAGGAGGAAGCAGTGCAGGCTCAGGCCCTGGCAGCAAGGCTATAGTGGCAGGGATTAGAAGAAGGAGAAAGGCCCACAAGGTTTTTGTCCCATCTCCTTCATGCTAGAGAAGCAAGACACTGGTGGGAAGGAGTCCTTAATAATGAGGGAGAGATGGTATTAGGTGTGCAGGGGATTCTTGGCCAGCTGAGTGCCCATTGGAGTAACCTCTGGAGTGAAGAGGAGAGAGGAGAGGTAGCACAGGACATTGAGTGGCATCTGGAAGAGTGGCACCCAAATCCTACAGCAGGGTTGGGGGATCTTGGCCAACTGGTTTTGAGAGAGGAGATCCTTCGAGTTCTGGTATCAACAACCCTGGGAATAGCACCTGGGGAGGATGGTTTGCCTTGGGACTTTTGGAAACATATAGCATTAGTAGAGGAGGTACTGGAGGAGATGTCGCTGATGTGTGATGCAGTCATCAGTGCGGGGGAGTGGATTGGAGGGTAGCAGTTGGGGCTGGTATCCCTGCTGTACAAGGACAAAGGGCGTAAGGAGGACTGGAAGAACTGGAGGCCAATTATGCTGCTAGATATGGACCACAAGCTGGTCACCAAAATCCTGGTAGCAAGGCTATAGGGTGTGGCTCACCAGGTACTAGGAAAGGAGCAGCGAGGCTTTGTAGGGGGCTGACTGATCCAGGATGGCATGGCATGGATTCATGGTATCATTGAAGGTGCTCAGGCTGCAGGAGTGGATGACTGCTTGGTTTTCCTGGACCAGGAGAAGGCCTATGATAGGGTCCAGAGAGTATGGTTAGAGAAGGTACTGGAGTGCATTGGAGTACCAGTGGACATTTGTCAGTCACTTATTGGATTACTGGAAGGGAGTAGGGCTGTGATTCTGGCAAATGGACACAGGGGGGCTTCTTTCCCCTTGGAGAGGGGGGTGTCTCAGGGTGATCCGCTGTCATCTATTCTTTATGCCTTCACCCTGGAGCCTTTGTTGGATAGGATCTGGTGCAGAGTTGGTGGACTGAATATCTTGGGCATCAATTGGAAGGTGGGGGCCTTTGCAGATGATATGGTGGTTGGGTTGGACTTGGTGGCAGATGTGGCTATGCTTAAGGAGATAGTTGAGTAGTATGAGAGGTATTCTGGAGTGAAACTCAACTGGTATAAGTATGAGACAATGGTCCTTGGGGAAGGAGTCATAGGTGGGGACATCATTGGAACAATTGTCCTGGCTGGAGGAGTGGTATGGTACTTGGGTATCTATTTCTCAGTGTATGGCTCTTTACTTCCCAAGGAGTGGTGAGAGTGCAAACTGGTAGAATGGGGGAAAGTACTGACAAGTTGGAGTGGTAGACAGGTGTTGCTGGTGGAAAGAGTAACTGTTCTGAATGTGTATTGGATGCCGAAGCTTTGGTATCTGGGCTACTATTTGGACTTCCCTAAGTGGGTGGTTAAAAAGCTTCTCAAGATGGCCCACTCTTAGCTCTGGGCTGGACGCCAGAGTCAGATTGGTTGGGAGGTACTAGCACTTCCTGTAGATTGTAGAGAACTTGGCCTGGTGGACTTTCCCAAGAGGCTACTCTGCTTGAGGGCATAGTGGATGAAGAGGGCCAGTGAGTTGAGAGGAGGAGAATGGGTGCCCCTTATGCAGTGTTTGTGGGAGGCAAGGGTGTCACTGAGGGGTGGCTCAGGTGATCTACTGTCCTTGGTGACCTTAGATGGTAGCCAGAGGATGAGATACAAAGGATTCTGGTGGGGAGTGGTCGATAGGGCCCATTGCATTAGGATCTGTTAGCAAGGTACTGAAGGAGATGAGGACTGGGGACTGGCGATGTAGAGGTGGGACAGGCTCTTGTTGGGAGGGAATCTGGTCAAGGACTTCCACTTAGAGGAGGGCATAGAGTGCCTTAGGGGGCTGGGGCAGGATCTTTGGCCAGAGACCTGACAGGGGGCTGGGATTGGGGAGAGATGGGACTGAGTAGGTGTCTGGTCATGGATTAAGGTTGTGTTAAGGTGGCTCCCACCAAAACTCTGGGTAGTATGGTGGAGACTGCTGTGTCAAAATGTGATACTAAACTTTAGGGCCAGCCATCTGGTGGATGGAGGGATCTTTGATTGTGAGGAGTGTTATAATGTTGGGCAGGAGGGAGGGGTGGTGCAGACCTCTGAACATTGGCTGGGGGAGTGCAAGAGTATGGAGAATTTTTGGAAGGTAGTTAGGGAGAGGTTGGGAGTGTCAGTGTCTGACCCTGAGGTGGGTGGGCAGTGGGCGGCACTGTAGTCAAGGCTGGTGGGGGGGGTGGGGAATGAGTGGCTGATGGTTGGTTGGGCTGTCATGATATGGGTGGGGCTTGTGGAATACTGGCAGAGTATCTTTGAGGTGGGCCCCTAGCAGCCAGTGAGACTGAGGGTAGTGAGGTGGGAGGAGCTGATGCTCAAGCTCTTTAAGGCATGGTGGATTAGTTGGGGCCCCAAGGGAGAGAGATGTAAGGGACTAGTAAGGAGGATTGTAGAGAAGAGTGGTGGAAGAGTTGTAGTAGAGGTGGATGGGGTGTCATTTGCAGAGACTAGAGAGGGGGGGGGTCCTTGTGGGATAGGTTGAGGGCTTAGACTATATCAGTATTACTACAGATGCCAGTT
>RBNI01005665.1:0-12278 GCA_003990745.1 Jimgerdemannia flammicorona
GGGCTCTCTGGCGGATGTGGGGGAGCTACAGAGGTCTGTGGAATGGTATGAGAGGGGCTCTGGGGCTAAGCTGAACTGGCACAAGTGTGAGACTCTAGTGCTCAGTGCTGGAATTGTTGGTGGCGAGGTCATTGGGACAGTGGTACCAGTGGGAGAACCTGTGCGATATTTGGGGATCTACTTCTCAGTGTTCGGGTCCCTTCTTCCCCGGGTGTGGTGGGATCGTAAATTGTTAGAGTGGGGAAATGTTCTGCTGCGCTGGGGTGGCCGGCATATGTCCCTAGCTGGAAGGGTGACGGTACTGAACGTGTACTGGATGCCCAAGCTTTGGTATGTTGGTTATCATTTGGATTTTCCCCCGTGGGTGGTCAAGGGGCTGTTGAAGATGGTGAGGTCGTGGATCTGGAGAGGGAGGCAGAGCCAGGTCGGGTGGGAGGTGCTCACACTGCCCTTGGAAAGAGGTGGGCTAGGCTTAGTGGACTTTCCTAAGCGGCTCCTATGCCTTAGAGCTTGGTGGCTGCGAAGAGCTAGCGAGCTTCGTGGTCGGGAGTGGGTGCCACTCATGCAGAGATTGTGGGAGGTTCGGTACTCCCCAGGCGGTGACACAGGTGATTTGCTCGTGATGGTGGCCATGGAGGGGAGCAGGAGGGTGCGGTTTACGGGCTTCTGGTGGGGGGTGGTGGATAGCCCAAAGAAGATTGGACTTCAGTGGAGAGGTGAGGAGGCGGAGGAGGATTGGGGACCACAGATGTGGAGGTGGGACAGGTTGTTGTTGGGTGGTGTCCTGGTGGAGGACTTTAAGCTTGTGGAGGGCCTGGAGTGTCTGCGTGGTCTAGGTGCAGACCTATGGCCTGAGGCGTGGCAGCGAGTTGGAATCGGCGAGGAGTGGGACTAGAATGGCATCTGGCTATGGAGCAAAAGGGTGAGGCAGTGGCTGCCCCCCAAGTTCTGGCTGGTGTGGTGGCGAGTCCTGCGGAGGAATGTGATGTTGAACTATCAGTCTGGGCACTTGGTGGATAGTGGCACATTCGAGTGCGAGGAATGTTTCAATGTTGGTCAGGAGGGAGGAGTGATACAGACGCCTGAACATTGGCTTGGGGAGTGTGAGGTATTGGAAGAGTACTGGAGAGGTATTAGGTGCCGGATAGGGCAGGGGGTTCTGGAGGGAGAGGGAGGGGGGAGATGGGGAGAGCTCCACCGTCGGCTGGTGGGGGGTGTTGGGGACGAGTGGCTGACCCTTGGGTGGGCCTTGGCGATCTGGGTTGGGTTGGCTGGACATTGGGCTCATGTCTTTGAAGAAGGATGACAGGTTGGGGTTGGGGACAAGTTGGCCTGTTGGGAATGGTTACTTTTGGACATTTTGAATGGGTGGTGGCAAGGTTGGGGGCTGGGGGGAGGGCGACGCCAGGGGCTGGTGAGACGTATCTCTCAGAAGAGTGGTGGAAGGATTCGGGTTGTGGGTGGTCGGGTGGTGCTCAGGTAGGAGGTATTTGACGGGGGAGACCTGGGCCCACGGGGCATTGGTTGAAGGGAAGAGCGATATTGTATTATTAGTACTATAGACTTCAGTAATAAAGGGCAGTCCAAGTGACTATAAAAAAAAAAAAAAAAAAAAAAAAAAAAAAAAAAAAAAGGAAAAGAGTATATAGAATGGAGGACAGTGGGTCCCCCTGGGATACATCCCTACCTAGGGAAAATGATACCCCTCTATGTCCATTACATATGAGTGCAGCCCTACTCTCTTCCAGTAGGCTGATTATTGCTGACCAGAACTGGTGTAGTACCCCAGTCCTATCTAATACTTTCACCAGCCAGACTTACTGCACTCAGTCATAAGCCTTCTCCTGATCTAAGAAGACCAGTCATCCATTCAGTCCACAAGCTTATGCCCCTTCAATAACTCTATATACTCAGGTTGTGCTATCCCTAATGAGCCAGCCTCCTACAAAGCCCCTCTACTCAATATCCAAGACTTGCTAGGCCACCTTCCATAGTCTTGCAACTATCACCTTAGTCACCAACTTTCTGTCCATGTCTAGCAGCATAATCAGCTGCCAGTTCTTCCAGTCCTCTCGCCTTCTTTTGTTCTTGTAAAGCAATATTACCAGCTCTAGATCCTACTCCTCCACCCATCTCTCTGTCTGTAATATAAAGTCACACAATACCATCATCTCACTCAGTACTCCTGGGACTCTCACCATCTTCTTCCAGAAGTCCCAGGGCAGACCATCCTCCCCAGGTACTATACCCAGGGTTGTCACAGCAAGAACCTGGTGGATCTCTTTCTCTCATACTAGCAACATCAAGTCACCCAGTCCATCTACTTGTAGAGAGTGCCAATTCTCTAATGTCCAGTCAATGTCAGCAGCATCTACCCCACTCTCTTCCTTACTCTACAATCCACTCTATCACTCCTTTAATGAACCAAGAATATCCTATATATCATGCACCAGCATTCCATCAGAGTCAAGCACCCCCTCCCACCTTTGCTGTACTCTTCTCACCTGAAGGGCCCTTGTGAGATACTTAGAGGGCCTCTTCTCTTTCTCCAAACTCTGCCAATGAAGCTGTGCTGCCAAGCTCTGCACCCTTGTCTCCTCCTCATCCTGCAGCATCTGTTGTAATTCTCCAACCTCCATTTTCACCCTTATTAGTCTCCAATTCTCTCTCCCCTCCACTGTCACTAGCCCTGCCCAATCCTCCAAAAGTCTAGTCAGTCTAACTAAAGCCCATCTCACCCATCACCTTCTCTGCTTCCCAGTCTCCCTACCAGCCTCACTCCAGTAGACCCTGGCTATCTCTTTCATTCTCATCTACTGAACACCAACTGAGGCACCTTTCTGTCTCCAGCTCTCCACCCTCAGTTGAATGTCTTCAGCCCACTCATTCTACCAGATCCTATCATCTAATAAAGAGGAATTGAGGCACCAATGTCCAGGCCCATCCCCACTCCTCCCAAAATACCCCTGCCCTAACAGCTCTCAATGATCTGACCAAGGATACTATTCCACCTCCAGCAACTTCCAAATATCCAATCCCCAGCAGCTGGCTATCAACATCCAGTCAATCCTTGTCCCCAGGCCCCCTGCTCAGTGTATGTATATTCTCTTATCCCCCCAATACTCCCTACTAGCATCTACCAGAGCACTTAGCCTTTCTACATCCTCCCATGCTGCCAGCCCTCTACTCCTACTCTCAGCTCCCTGTCCACCATCTGTCCTATCCATCTGTATGTCCTGGACCATATTGAAGTCTCCACCAAGCACATCCACCCTAGTCTCTATAAGGACCCTACTCTCCTGGAGACCCTTCACCCAATCCACATGCTCACTCCATATAGCAGAATAGTAACAGGAGCCCACTGTGATCAGCTCCCAACCTATATGTATCCACTCTTCCCAGACTAATCTATCCCCCCAGCTCCTCATATTCTGTATCTCCCCTCTGCCTTTCTGGACTAGAATCCCAACCTTGCTCTTCCAAACTGCCTCACCTCCCCATTTCTTCATCTATTCCAGCCTATCTAAATTATCCTCACACCTAACATCCTATAAGAGGAAGAGATTGGTCTCCAATCTCTTCAGCCAAGTAAAAATGTTCCTATATTGAGAAGTACCCTATAACCCATTCATGTTTAAAAAAAAATATTGATTGTACTTTTCATAATGAAATACAGTGTATTATCTAGTCCATCTCTACTGCTCCATATTCATCTCTTCCTGTGCCATGTCCAGATTATGTTCTACAGTCAATGCCTCCTCTTCAGCCCTCTGAGCCTCCAATCCAGCTAATAGCTCATTTATCTCTCCATCTACCTTCTCCTCAAACTCCTCTCAGTACTCCAGGCAGGCCTCCTACCAGAGCTATAATCCATGATGCTTGGTCCAGCAGTATGTAGCCCTCTCCCCAGTAATACTCACCAGTTCTGCCTCCCACTCCTTATCCACCTCATACTCTTCCTCCTCCAGATATACTGTAAGGATTTCTGTCTTCAAAGCCAACTTCACTCCATCTCTCTACAAGACCTGTGCCCAATGCTCATCACTCATCACTCTCAAGTCCACCTTCCCCAACTCTTCAGCTGCTAGATTATTCATCATCTGGCACATCCAAAGTAGGTTCCCTACCTCCTTCCCCCCAAAAGTCACCAGTCTCCTGCCATCCAATATCATGGTGCCAGCCCCAGTACTTACAGACTCATCTCATACCACTGGGACATTCACTAGCTCCTCCTCTCTAACCACCACCACTTGTCCTCTATTCACTATCTTGGGAACTCCAAATTGCACTCACTGGGCCCCCTGTATTGGCATATTCTCTACCACTCTGCTTTGGGAAGTTGGACCTCACCTGATAAGTAGAGTAGGGGTAGGCAATCCCTCCCAGGCCTCCTCCCAGATCTCAAATGTACCATCAGTATATGGGTCATCACCAGTCACTTTTCTGTCCTCTCCTGTCTCCTTCTCTGTACTCCTACCACCCTTGCCAGCCCAGACACTCTCTTTGGCACTCTCCATTTCCACCATTCTACCTATATCCTTCTGTGGTCTACCTTCCAGCTTAGCCAGCAGCTCCTTCTGATACTTACATCCTTGAGCTCTTTCCTACTGCCTCTTGTCCACTTGAATCTACTTTCCATCTACCACCTTCAAGTGTATCAACTCTACAAAAGCCTTCCAAGCCTTTGCCCACCACTCTACCACACCACTCAGCTCTTCCAGCACTTCCAACAAATCCTCTTCCTCCTCCTCACTTTCCTTTACCCTTATCACCTTACACAGGATTGCCCCCCAGACCATCACCAAAGGCCAGTCTCTTGTCTTTCTGGTAGCTTTCTTCTCTGTCAGCTGAATCCATATATCAATATCTCTAGTCCTAAGCAAGATCCTTTTCCAGACCCTGAATCTGATATCCACTACCTTACTATACTCTGCCATGACCTTCTCAACTCTCCTTCTTATCTCCATCACTATCACCATGAGTACTCCTTTCACCAGCAGTTGTATTACTCTGGGATCCTATCTCAGGCAATACACATAGGGATATACATCTCTCTAATAGTCAAACCAACCTTCAGTATCTCCTCCAAGGCTCAGCCTCCTCAAAGCCTACCTTTACTCCCTCCAATCTCTTCAGAAACTTTACTGATGCTGCTCTAGCCACCTACTTAGCAATAAGCTCTAGTACCATTTTTGCTATCACTGCTAGGCTCTGGAAGCACAGTGTAACTGCAAATGCCAAGATCAATTTTTTGAGTAATGGGGCCACTGCTAGACCTGTCACACTATCTACCAAATCCCCCTGCCCTCTAAGCTCCTGCCACTCAGCCATACCATCAGCAGTCACATCTAGATTTTTTTTCAGATTGGCAGTCTCATCACTATCAGCCATCACACTTACTTCAGCCACTACTCCCCCAGCTCCACTGTCTCTACTACCAAGGACTACTCCCCCATGAACTGCTGTCTTTTCCATCTCCTTACCTTTTCTCAGCCATTTCTTCAGCCCAGATGCCTGCTGTCTCTCTTTCACCATCTCTATAAAGCTTACCCTCCCAGACTCCTGTCCTCCACCACTGCCTCTTCCCCTTCTGTGTCCTCCTGCCAGCAGCCCCCTCATATCTCCCCACAGGCCCAGACCTCTCCCCACATACTGCCAGTTGAATATGCTAGGGCCACACTACTCAGTATATATCTCAGATTGCCTGTCAGTTGCTATGTTGTTAGTCTCTTTTCTCCAAAAATAATATTGTAAGTACTTTTTAAAGATTGTGTAACCTGAATGGTACTAGATAAAAAGATGATATCAAGCTATCTTTACACACTACTTCTAGTATAGTAATATCATAAATAGTAAATAAACCTATTTAATAACCCATGAACCACTCTTAAGTAAATCTATACTTGGTTAGGTCCTACTCTTAACTGTATCATAAAATTTCCTAATTAAGTATTGTCTGTAGTAATATACTAATTCAACTAAGTTGGTCTTAGTTTTTTGAACTTCCTGAAATATGGAAAATTCTAAATATCTAAAACTAGTTCAAAAAAGAACTTTGGTTGATATATTAATTCAATCTTAAAATCAATAAGTATAGAAGATATACTATATACAAAATTGATCTTGACCTAAAGAAAACAGTCTTCCAGAATATTCAGAACTCTCAAAAAACTCTTCCAGAACTATATAACAATACTTTTATAAGTAACTCTCTTATAACTTGGTAGCAGTAGTTTATAATTCTATTCTGCTTTAAGACACTTCCTCATCCTACTACAAACTTCTATGAGAATTCCCACAAGTTAGTATAAAGCCCAATCTCTAAACTAGAATTTATCCCAAACCATCTGAAAATCTAGAGAGAATTGAATCTGATATACAAGAACAATTTGACCTCTATATCTACAACAAGTGAGACAGACTTTATCTATAAAAATAAGTACTTTAATTAAATCAGCAGATAGATAAAACTCTATACACTGAACTTCTTGCTCTATACTCCACAAGTTAAGATAAAAAAGGTCTTATAGAAGTCTTCTTTACTCTTCTTAATAAGAGTTTTGTTAGTTCTATAAATCTGAGTGATCTAGGATAACTAATAGCTATCTTTCTAGCCTTAGTTCCTCATAAAGCCTGAGCCTTCATAGCCAAGTGGCTCAACTCTACTAACTATCACTATATCAGAACCATACTACTACTTCCAGAATTGCAAGACTCACTATATTCTTAAAGAAGAAGTAAGAGAAACTCTTTGTCAACAACCTAATCCTGAACCAGAAGCAGGCCTAGCTATAACTATACCTGAAACTGAAACTAATATTGAATCTGAACCAGCTTTTGAATTAAGCTTATCTGAAATCTAATATATAACTAATACTATCAACTTTGATGCTGAGTAAACTCAACTACACAGAGACTAAACCAAAGAAAAGGAGAAATATCTCAGTGAATTTGATCTCAGATATACTACTGAAGAAGATGTATCTCTCTCAGGACAAAATATACCTATAGGACAATAGACAGTTATCTATCAAGTCCTTACTTCAGACCCACAACAGTTACTCCAGCAACTTATACAGACTCAAAGAACACTATCACACTCTATATCAGTATCTCAAGTTATATTAGTAATACTACTATCAGTAGTTCAACTACCTCTAGTAAACAATATGGCAAATCAATAAATTCTAGACCTCATAGCCCAGGTAGCCATAATAGCAGTAACCATTACTGCCTTAGCTGAACAGACTTGACCAATAAAAAGTCTGAGCCTACCTACCTTCAATAGTACTATACAGGAAGTCTAAAGCTTCATTAGTATAGTTGATACTAACTTCAAAGTCAACCAATAGACCAATGAGTGAGTTGCTGACTATCTTCTGATAAACAATTAAAACCACACTCTAAAATAACTCTTTGCTACTACTATGACTTATACTTGCTGAGTTATTACATTCTTCTAAGGATCTGCTGAAGAATGGTGGTAAACTCTTTCTGAAAATCTCTCATATGGGATACCTGATCTGCAGTTATTGTGCAAAATATAGCAAATAATGCCTCAGAATATAGAGATCACCCTGTAGCCTCTGGACTCAAACAACTCATAATTGCTTAATACTACAGTAAAACTCTAATTGCTGAATCTCAAGTAAAACTCTGCAACCTCAAATTTGATGTATATGGTAAGAAAGAATTTGAAACCTTCTGTATAAAACTTGAGTCACTCCTGAATACTGTTGGTCTAAAATATATTACTAATAATGAAGTACAAAATAGTACAAGAGCAGACTATTTATTTGATGTACTATCTAAATGACTTACTAGAAAAATCTATAAACAAGGATACTTAGTTAGTTGTAACCACCAACAATAGTGCCTGGTAAGAATCAAGACTATGGTCAAGTAAATTCTAACAGCTGGACCAATCCTGCCTTGAAGATAATTCAACAATAAGGAAAAAACTTAGACTAAGATAAAAGAACCCAAACATAAAACATTCTGAGCTCTCTCTATATTCACCTCTTAGATACTCTAAAATTCTGAATTTACCTAACCAAGTACCTTCAAGAAACTCACTGAAGGAGAAAGAAATGAACTTCAAAGAAGCAGAGTATGCTTCTATTATCAAAAGATAGAATATATGACCAGTGTCTGCCCAATCAAAAACCCTAAATAGCAATATGAGCAACTGTTACTACTCTATATCACCTCAACAATCTGACAACCAAAACACTGAACTTTGTCAAGTTAAGGTCAACTGCCAAGGCCCCAACTAAAGAAAGTCAAAAAGCAGCTGAATATGACCTATATACAGCTGAAGAAGCTATAGTTTCTAATCAAGAAGTCAAGCAAGTCTATATAGAAATCAGTATTCAAATCCCTGAAGGATATGTTAGAAGGATATACTGTCACAGCAGTCTAACATTGAAGGAACTCTCAGTAGAAGGAAGAATTATTGATGAAAATTATACAGGCAAAATCATTGTCCTCATCTGAAACCATAATTGGACACTCTTCAAGATCTCTATCAGGTTCTGTATCACCCAGATTCTATTCAAGAAAATTGAATCAATACTGACAGTCAAAGAAGTCTCTGAACTACTGCCTACTATTTAAGGATCCAGAGGCTTTAGCTTATTAAGCAAAGCCCTAGTCTAAACTATTATAAATAAGGAAGAAAAATTCTACAAAAAAATCAAAGATAGATTTGTACCAAGTAGCTAATACTCTCATGACATTGGAATGTACTCTTTTTAAATAATTGATAATTGCTTCTTTTGTATCAATAAACTGGCCCAAAGAAGAACCAATAGAAGAAAAGCTCTTATAATTGAAATTTCCACTATTGAATCAGATAAACTGCTTATACTCTAAGCTTTTATTAACCAAGCACCTGTTAAGATTATGTTAGACAGTGGTGCCTTAGGCAACTTCATCAATGAAGAAACAGCCAACAGACTCAAAGTCTTGATCTCTTCAGTACAACAGACTCAAGCAGTTGCTATAGTTGATGGAATCTCTCATATTATTAGTAAGAAAGTCCACAACCTACCCTTCTGAATTGGTAACTACTGAGTACATATTATACTCTAGATTGTATCACTTCCTGACAATGAATTCATCCTTGGGACTCTATGATTAAAATAAGAAAACCTCATGATTGATTGGGTAAACTATTCTCTGACCATCAAGAAAGGATGTCACAATTTCAAACTGCAAGGCAAAAAAGACTCACTCAGTTCTAGTGACTCTGGCCCAAAGATCACTCACATCAATAAGCTATAACTCAAGAAATTAGCCAAGAAATGCCCTATCAACCAAGCCACACCTCTCCTGCCTCTTATAAATATCCATAGCCTAGCATCTCTCTACTTTATGAAAGCCCAATAGAATGCTCTGAACATGCTCAGTAAAGCCTACTAAATTAAATAAATCTCAAGCTACTATCAGGTTAGCCACCTCTTGAAAGACATAGTTGAACATCACTATGATATAGATATTATCCAGATATCTCAATACCAGAAACTCATTACCTACAAATACTGAGAACTCTTCTATAAGTACAGCACTCTTTATTCCTTGTCTCTGAGTATAAGTACACAACCTCCAAGCCACTAAAATTACATGTTACCCTCTGAACAAGTCACTGAAATCACATGTGACCTCTGAACAAATCTGGAAATCACCTATGAGATCATGAAGCTGAGTCAAACCGAAGTCATAGTACACAAAGCTGAGTCAATATGAAGTCATAGAACACAAGACTTATATAAACAGAATCTTACCAATCAGGACCAAATGCATATATACTGAGTACTAAGACATGTCAAAATGAAAAACCAAAACAAACTATAACTACAACTTCTGAACATACATAAACATGATCACCGAGATCTACAACTATATCTGTGCTGATATTTGGAATGCTATTGTCAACTGAGCCACACCCCCTCTGCTCCTCATGAATATCCATAGCTTAGCATCCCTCTACTTCATGGAAACCTGATGGAATACCCTAAACATACTTAATGAAGCCCACCAGATTGGATGAATCTCAAGCTACTACTAGATTGGCCACCTCCTAGAAGACATGGTCAAACACCACCATGATACAGATATTACTCAGATGTCTCAACATCAGAAACTTATTGCCTGCAAACACTGAGAACTCTTCTATGAGTACAGCACCTTTATTCCCTACCTCTAAGTTACTACTGCCAAAATGGTTGCTACTCTGTCCTATGACCAAATCGATGACATGATACAAGAACTCAACCACAAATATCTTGAGTATGTTCAAACCACAGATAGAACCTTCCTGCACCCTGATGACTATATTCTGCAAATGCCTCAAGTCAGATATATGATGAAGGATGTCTACAATATAATCCGATTCAATGAAGACAAAGCAGAAGACAATGATCCCTCTGATGCCGACATGACCTCCAGCCAAGGATCTTTGCTACCCTTGATCACTCCACCAACCTTGCCAATGAACTTACAATAGTTCATAACCACCTATGAGACCTATTGGGACAATGACCACTGGCACAAATACCAATCTGCATTCACCCCTGATTACTTCAACAATAATGAAGAGACCAGAGAATATAACCTGTACCTTCAGACAACCCTCGATATTGAACCAACCACTCCACTATCCAAGTATGAGTAATATGAGCCATAGCCACCAGCTTACTACAACTCTGCAACTCATAGCGCCATAACCTATAGAAGATACGCAGATAGTGAATCTAATGAAAGCGAAGATGATACACCCCTCCTTCACCCACCAATGCCTTATCCAGTATATGAGATAGATAATGCTATCCTGTGGGACAGTAATGAAGTCTCAATGTATTACTATCTCAGCAAATAAGGAGAAGTAATCCATATATCTTTCTCTACTATCTTACCAGTTACAAGGTTTGGTAGGCAACCTTCCAAGTCTCCTTTCTCCTATTATTACCCCCTCTACCTCGGGTTGGTTTGCTGTGCCTGCATGGGCATGGTGGGAGGAGGGCAATGGTGATGAGTTGCTCCTTTATTGGTGTCAGATTGGTGTCTTCTCCACTTTTTCATAGTTTCTGGTACCTTCAGCTACATCTGAAGTATATCCATTTTGGTGTGGTGTCTTCTTCCTTTTGCCATTGCCAACAAGGTACTGTCTCAGTACATCACAAGTTATGTAGGGAGTCGGCCAACCTTGGGCATCAAGTGCTCAGTATAGGTTACCTACAAATCCTCAGTACCTGTGGTGGGGCCCTCTGGCTTTGGCGAGCTTCCTGATGAGTACAGTTCTGGTATAGGTGACTGTTTTTCAGGTGTTGTTGGGATGGGAGGGGAGATGGCCATCACAGATAGGAGGATGGGTGATAATAGTGAACCAGTGGGGTGCCAGGCTAGGGGCAGTCATCAGGGCTAGGGTGGACAATATTTTGGTGGGGCCTTTCAATTGGCTGGTGAGGGGTGGAGTGGTGCAGGGGCTGACATTCTGGCTGTACCCAACTGGAACCAGGAGCTGACACCACAATGCGATCGAGGCCTACAGGCTTGGGGAGTAGGACCTTCCTTATTTGGCAGTACCCAACTGGAACTGGGAGCTGACATGGTAATGTGATTGAGGCCCACAGGCTTAGGGAGTGGGAGTGGGGTCTTTTCAGGCCCTAGCCTATGTGTAAGTCCTTTGAAGAAGGTGCTGTATATAAGTCCTTTACTCACCACTTTGAATCTACTTTACTCTCTGTTAGTTAGTTGGGGGGTTTTTTCTTTGCCTCGGGCTTTCTTTTGAGGTTTGGGGGGCTATTCTTTATTCAGTCCTGGCACTGCTAGATCTGATATATAGGTGTGCTCTCACATGTAAATGATGATCCAGCCCTGGTGAGCAGACAAGTCTAGTATATGTTGTAGAGGTTGACATAGCCAGTGTTTGACAGATATAGCTAGAGTGGTGGGATTGCTGGACAATTTAGTAGCTTAGATTAATAAAGAGATATTGTTTGGTGGGTAGTGGAGGAGGGTTTTGGCCTATATAGTCTAGGTTCCCTTTCAATAAAAATCTGCAGGACTATGAGTCTATTAAAAAAAAAAAAAAAAAAAAGAAGTAATCTATGAACCACTCTTCCTAAATGACTACTTCATCAGAGATGATGTCATTGATGGTGATATCATTGAAGACTACCCAGACAGTATCTAAACCTATAAATAGCTTAGCAGTCATAGTATAGTTAGATTAGCCTTGTATGATATGATTATGAACTAACTCAGCAGTTAGATGA
>RBNI01005666.1:0-12277 GCA_003990745.1 Jimgerdemannia flammicorona
CCCCCCCTACCCCTATCTGATGAAAGGCTACCTTGTCAAACACTATCTCTACCCTCCCACCACTCTGCTCACAGATCCTTGCCACCAAACCATAATGGCACCCCCCCTGAGGACCTCAGCCCACTCACCATCCAGTAAGCAGATCCCCCATCAACTCCTCCCACTGTAATACCTTCTCCCATAGCTCCATCTACCACCTCTCCTCGAAAACAAAAAGCCAATATCCAGCCAGTCCCACCCACACTGCCAATACCCACCATACAGTGAGCTAACTATCATCTATACCACTTACTAGCTGAGATCTCAAGTCCTCCCAGCAGTCTACCTCACTTGCCAGCCTTCGCTCCACACCCAATCTATTCCCTATTTCTACCCAAAAGTCCCCCAAAACCTCACACTCCCCCAGCCAATGTTCCGGCATTTGCACAAGTCCCCCAGCTTGCCCTACATTGCAACACTCACAATCGAAATGGCCACCATCCACCAGATGCCCAGTGCAGAAATTCAACATGACATTCCTCCACAGCATTTGCCACCATACCATCCAGAACTTGGAAGGGAGCCACCTCCACACCTCAGCACTCTAAGACCAGATACCTGCCTAGTCCCACTCCTTGCCGATCCCTGCCACCTGCTAGCTACTTGGCCAAAGATCCTGACCAAGACCCTGCTGACACTCCACTCTATCCCAAATATCAAACTCAGCATGTGAAGTACCCCCCAGGAGCAGTCTAGCCCACCACTACATATCTGGACCCCACATCACCTCCCCCTCATCGCCTTGCCAGTGTAGGCCAATTCAGTGTACTCCATCCACCACCCCCCACCAAAAGCCCTTAAACCGCAGCCACTGATTTCCATTCAGCCCCACCAAAGAAAGTAGATCTCCTGAGGACCCTCGAGGGGAGGATCTCATCTCCTACACCTTCTGCAGCAGTGGCACCCAACCCCCTCCCTGCAGTTCAGCAGCTCTCTTCAACCACCAGGCTTACAAGCAGTGCAGCCTCTTAGGGAAATCCACAAGGCCAAGACCTCCCCTGACCCTGGTGTTGCAAGAGTATCCCAACTGATCTGGGACCTCCTCCTTGCCCAAATCCAATCTCTAGCCACCTTTGTCAGCCTCTTCACCACCCAAGCTGGGAAGTCTAGGTGATAGGCCATATACCATAGCTTGGAGAACCAGTAGACATTCAGAATAGACACCTGTCCTACCAGAGAGATATGGTGGCCTCCCCAACCTTGCAGGGCCTCCCCCCAAATGGCCACCCTGCTCTCACACTACACTTGTGGCAAGACAGAACCATATATAGAAAGGAAGATGCCCAGATACTGCACCACCTCACCAGTAGGGACAATTGTTCCAATGACATCTCCACCCACTAACCCATTCCCTAGCACCATTGTCTCACACTTATGCCAGTTGAGCTTCGCTCCAGAGTGAGCCTCATACCATTCCACTGTCTCCTTAAGTGTCTCAACATCTGCCACATACCCTAGTCCAACCATCATGTCATCAGCCAAGGCCCCCACCTTCCACACTATACTATATATAGAGAGCCCTGCCATCTTCTGGCAAATCCTATCCATCAAAGGCTCTAATGAAAGAGCATAGAGAATAGGGGACAGAGGGTCCCCCTGAGGAACTCCTCTTCCCAAGGAGAAAGCCAGACCTCGGTGACCATTACACATCAGCACTGCCTGACAGCTCTCTAGTAGATTCAACATAGAAGCCCGAAATCTTGGGGGAACACCAATCCAATCCAACACCTTTCCCAGCCAAACCCACTATATATGGTCATAGGCCTTCTCTTGGTCCAAAAAGACCAAACTTCCATCCAGTCCACAAGCCTGGGCCCCTTCAATGACACCATGCACCCATGCAGTCCCATTCCTTATAAGTCTGCCCCCAACAAAGCCCCACTGCTCCTCCCCCAGCACCTATTGGGCAACCTTCTGCAGCCTTGCAACAATCACCTTAGTCACTATCTTCCTGTCCATATCTAGAAGCATGATTGGTCTCCAGTTCTTCCAGTCTTCTCTCCTCCCCTTGTCTTTGTACAATAAGGCCACCAGCCCGAGGTCCTGCTCTCCAACCCACTCACCACTCTGAAGAATATGGTCACAGAGAGCAGCCATCTCACCCAAAACTCCAGAGACCTTTACTATCTTCTTCCAGAAGTCCCATAGCAACCCATCCTCCCCTGGCACCATTCCAAGTGTAGTTGCTGCAAGGACACTATGGATCTCCTCTCTCTGCACTGGAAAGATCAAGTCATCCAGTCCCGCTACTTGCAGTGGCCCCCACTCCTCTAATGTATCTTCAATCATCTCCACATCAGCACCCCCTTCCCTCTCACTCCACAAACTCTGCCATCTCTCCTTCAAAACCCCTAGGATTTGTTGTGTGCCATGCACTATGTCCCCCTCAGCATCTAAGACCCCATCCCACCAATGTTGTACCCTCCTAGCCTTTAGGAGTCTTGACAAGTCCCTAGTAGACTGCTCACCCTCCTCAAGCCCCTGCCACTATAGCCTGACAGCCATACCTTGTATATGAGTCTCCTCCTCCTCTCTCAACACCTGTTATAGTTCTACTATTTCCAATCTTGCCTGCTCTATCCTCCAATCCTCCACTCCATCAGAAGTAAGCAAATCCACCTGGTATTGAGACATCTGGATAATGTCCATGTCATGGTGGTGTTAGATCATTTCTTCTAGGAGACAGCCAATCTGGTAGTAGCTTGAGATTTGTCTGATTCTGTGGACCTTGCCAAGCATGTTCAGGGCATTCCATTGGGGTTCTACAAAGTAGAGGAGTGCTAGGCTATGGATATTCATGAGGGGCAGAGGGGGTGTGGCTTAGTTGACAATGGTATTCCAAATGTCAGTGTGGATACAGTTATAGATCTTGGTAGTTATGTTTGTATATGTTCAGGAGTTTTAGTTGTTTGTTTTGATTTGTTTTGGTTCTCTGTTTCGATGCATCTCAGTGCTCAGTATATATATTTTGTCCTGATTGGTAAGATTCTGTTTGTGTAAATCTTATATTCCATGACTTCATATTGATACAGCTTTGTATGCTGTGACTTCTGTTTGACTCAGCTTCCTGATTGTACAGGTGATTTCCAGATTTGTTCAGGGGTGATATATGATTTCAGTGGCTTGGAGGTTGTGTGCTTGCATCTAGCTGGTCCCCTACTGCCATCCAAAAGTCCCCCAGAACCTCACACTCTCCCAGCCAATGTTTAGGTTTTTGCGCAGATCCCCCAACTTGCCCTATATTATAACACTCCTCACAATCTAATTGGCCACCATCCACCAAATACCCAGCATAGAAATTCAACATGATATTCCTTCTCAGCATCTGCCACCATACCACCCAGAACTTGGGAGGAAGTCACCTCTGTACATCAGCACTCTATGACCAGACTCCTACCTAGTCCCACTCCTTGCCAATCTCAACCACCTGAGAACTACTCAGTCAAAGATCCTGGCCAAGTCTCTGCTGACACTCCACTCATCACAAATATCAAATTCAGCAAGCAGAATACCCCCCAAAAGCAATCTGTCCTATCTCAACATAGCTGGACCCCACAGCACCTCCTCCTCATTGCCTCACCAGTACAGGGCTATCCAGTGTGCTCCATCCACCACCTTCTACAGAAGCCCTTATACTATAGCCATCAGCTTCCCATCAGGCCCACCAGAGAGAGCAAATCTCCCAAGGACCCCTGAGGAGAGAACCTCATCTCCCACACCTTCTGCATCAGCAGCACCCAATCTCCTCCCTGCAGTTCAATAATTCTTTTCAACCACCAAGTTTGCAGGCAGTGCAGCTGCTTAGGGAAATCCACAAGGCCTAGTCCTCCCCTAACCACTGATATTGCAAGAGTATCCCAACTGATCTGGGACCTCCTCCCTGCCCAAATCCAATCTCTAGCCAGTTTTGTCAGCCTCTTTACCACCCAAGCTGGGAAGTCTAAGTAATAGGCCACATACCATAGCTTGGAGAACTAGTAGACATTCAGAATCAACACCCACCCTGTCAGGGAGATGTGGTGACCCCCCCAACCCCTAAGAGCCTCCCCCCAAATGGCCACCTTCCTCTCCCACCACACTCATGGCAAGACAGATCCATATACTGAAAGAAAGATGTCCAGATACTATGCTACCTCTCCTGTAGAGACAATTATTCCAATGATGTCTCCTCCCACTAGTCCATTCCCCAACACCATTGTCTCATACTTATGTCAGTTGAGTTTTGCCCCAGAGTGTACCTCATACCATTTCACTGTCTCCTTAAGTGTCTCAATGTCCACCACTGATCCAAGTCCAACTACCATATCATCCGCAAAGGCCCCCACCTTCCATACCACACCATACATAGAGAGCCCTACCACCTTCCATCATATCCTATCCATCAAATGTTCCAATGAGAGGACATAAAGGATAGAAGACAGCAGGTCACTCTGAGGAACTTCTCTTCCCAAGGGAAATGCCAAACCCTGGTGACCATTACACATCAGTGCTGCCCTACTGCCCCCTAATAGATTTAACATAGAAGTCTGAAATTGTGTAGGAACACCAATTCTATCCAGCACCTTGCCCAGCCAAATCCACTGAACACAGTCATAGGCCTTCTCCTGGTCCAAAATGACCAGTCTACCATCTAGTCTACAAGCCTGAGCCCCTTCAATGATGCTGTACACTCAGACAGTCCCATCTCTGATAAGCCTACCTCCTACAAAGCCCCACTGCTCTTCATCCAGCACCTGTTGGGCAACCTTCTGTAGCCTCGCAACAATCACCTTATTCACCATCTTCCTGTCTATGTCCAGAAGTATGATCAGCCTTCAGTTTCAGTTCTCCCACCTCCTCTTGTCTTTGTACAATAAGGCCACCAGCCCCAAGTCCTTCTCTCCAACCCACTTGCCATACAGAATAACATGGTCACAGAGGGCTGCCATCTCTCCTAATACTCTGGGGACCTTTGTCATCTTCTTCCAGAAGTTCCAAGGTAATCCATCCTCTCCTGGTGCTGTCCCAAGCTTAGTTGCACAAGGATTCTCTGGATCTCCTCCTCTTGGACTGGTATGATCAAGTTACTCTAGTCCACAAGCTCATGCCCCTTCAATAACACCATAAACCCAAGCTGTGCCATCTCTAATGAGCCAGCCTCCTACAAAGCCCTACTGCTCCACACCCAAGACTTGCTTGGCCACCTTCTGTAGCCTTGTGACCACCACCTTAGTGACCAGCTTTCTGTCCATGTCTAATAGCATGATTGGCCACCAGTTTTTCCAGTTCTCCCTCCTTCTCTTGTTCTTATATAACAGCATCACCAGTATTAGATCCTGCTCTCCTACCTATCTCTCAGACTGTAATATTATGTCACACAGCACCATCAGCTCTCACATCACCGCAGCCCATCCTCCCCTGGCATCATGTCCAGCATAGTTGTGCCAAGAACCTGGCAGATCTCCTCCTCCTATACTGTCACTACTAAGTTATTCAGCCCTTCTGCTTGTGGGGGGTGACAGTTCTCTAGCATATGGTCAATGGTGATAGCATCTGCTCCCCCTCCTCCTCACTCCATGGATTACTCTATTTCTCCTTTAATGATCCAAGAATGTCTTATATACCATACACCAGCAAACCCTCTGAATCCAACACTCCCTCCCACCTCTGCTTTACTCTCCTCATCTGCAGGGCTCTTGTGAGATACTTAGAAGTCCTCTCCCCTTTCTCCAGTCTTTACCAACATAACCATACCCTCAAGCCTAGCACCCTTTCCTCCTCCTCTTCCCTCAGCACCTGTTGTAGTTCCCTCATCTCTAATCTCGCCTGCAGTAATCTCCAATCCTCCCCACCCTCCAGTGCCTCTCAATCTGTCCAATCTTCCAGGAGCCTAGCCAGTCGAGCAGTAGCCCATCTCACCCTTCACCTCCTTTGTCTTCCAGCCTCCTTACCTGCCTCACTCCAGTATGCTTTAGCAGCCTCTTTTATTCTCATCCACTGGTTACCAACTGGGGCATCCTCCTGTAACCAGCCCTCCATCTTCTACTGAATGTCCTCAGCCCACTTGTCCCTCAGTACTGTATTCTCTAATAAGGCAGAATTGAGGTGCCAATGGCCAGGTCTATCCCTGCTCCCCCCAAAACATCCCTACCCTAGCAGCCCCCAATGATCTGACCACTGACACCACTCTGCCTCCAATGACCTCCAAACATCTGAACCCCTGTAGCTAGCTGTCCAAATCCAGTCAATCCTTATCTCCAGGCCACCTGCCCAATGCATGTATACCTTCCTATCGCCCCAAAACTCACTGCCAGCATCCACCAGAGCACTCAGTCTCTCCACTTCCTCCCATGCCTCTAGCCCTCCACTCCTACCCACAGCCCCCTGCCCTCTATCAGATCTATCTATCAGCACATCTCTGACCATATTGAAATCTCTACCAAGCATATCCACTCCAGCATCTGTAAGGGCCCCACTCTTCTGGAGACCCTCCACCCAATCAACACACTAACTCCATACAGCAGGGCAGTAACAAGAACCCACTGTAACCAGTTCCCAACCTGTTCTTATCCACTCTCCCCAAACCAGCCTGTCTCTCCAGCTTCTCTCATTACATATCTCCCCACTGCCTTCCAAACTGGAATCCCCACCTTGCCCTTCCAAACCGCTGCACCTCCCAATTCCTTCATCCATTTCAGCTGTCCAAATCATCCTCATATCTGATATCCTCCTAAAGAAAGAGATCAGCCTCGAATCTCTTCAGTCAAGTAAAAATGTTCCAATGCTGAAAAGAACTCCATAGACTATTCACATTCATAGAAAAAATATTGGTTATTCTGTTCATAGGGAAAATTGTGAAGATAATATAATATCCATCACATCCTCTACTGTTCCATATTCCTCTCCTCCTATGCCATATCTAGATTATATTCAGCAGAGATTTCCTCCTCTTCAGCCCTCCTAGCCTCCAATCCAACCACTAACTCATTTATCTCCCCATTCTCTTTTTTCTCAAAATCTTCATGATACTTCAGACAGGCCTCCTGCCAGAGCTGCAATCCATGATGCTTGTTCCAACAGTAGGTGGCCTGCTCCCCTACTATAACAGCCAGCACAGCCTCTCTCTCCTTATCCACCTCATACCCCTCCTCCTCCAAATATACTACAAGTATTTCTGCCTTCAATACCACCTCCACTTCCTCACTCTGCAGAATCTGTACCCAATGCTCATTGCTCATCATTCTAAGGTCCACTTCCCCCAACTCTTCAGCTGCCAAGTTATTCATCATCCAGTATACCCACAGTAGGGTCCCCACCTCCTTCCCCCCTAGAGTCACCAGCCTCTCTACATCCAGCATCATAATATCAGCCCCTGTGCTCACCTTCTCATCCCATCTCTCCTCAGAGACATCCACCAGCTCCTCCTCACCCACTGCCACCACTTATCTCCCTTTTGCTATCTCCAGAACTCCAAAGTGTACATACTGGGCTCTCTGCATGGGCATATCCTCTGCCACCCTGCACCTTGAAGCTGGACCTTGTCTGATAAGTAGAGAAGGAGTAGGGGAGCCCTCCCAGGGATCAGACTTCTTTTGCTCAACCCATTTAGAGCAAGCTAAGCCACATGGATATCATTTCATGAAAAGCAACACATTTTCAAGTTTCACCTCATCTATACTAGTGTACAAGGTGTGGCAGGAGTCTAGTAACAGTCTACAACAAGTTTCATCAAATTCTGTAGAGTTTTCATTAGATGGCAACCCAGGGTTTATCAAGCTCTGAGCATTTGAAGAGAAGGAAGCCTGTCCTTGGTCTCCCCAAGAGTTTTGCAGTAGCAGCTGGGGCTGGTGCTAGAGCTGGAGGAGCAGGTGGTCAAGGAAGGCAGACTGGTATTGAGAGTAATGGGGGGCAGGAGGGCAGCTACTAGGTCCATGGAGGTAGGGCAGAGGGGATATAGTGTTGACAGGGGTAGGAGTCAGGTGACTGGCCAGGTGACTGGTCAGGTGACTAGTCAGGTGCCTGCCAGGGGCCAGGGGTCCAGAAGTAGTACAGTTGGGACCAGTATTCCTGGGGCCAAGTCAGTAGCTGGGGTGACTGCTAGAGTATCTGAGAATAAGAGAAAGGCTACAATGGTGGCAGGCTCTGATGAACTAGTAGTGTGCCCCTTCTTCCACAAGTTGGTGTCAACATGGGCCATCTCAGCGAATTTTTTGGGGCTGGGGATGTCTGCTAGAGAGGTCTTGTGGCTAGTGGGAGAGGAGGTTGCTAGGGCAGAGTCACTGAAGTTTATCCCATTGGCTGAGACAGTTGAGATAGGATTTGTGGAGGAGGAGGAGATGGTGAAAGCTTTGGAGAAAGGGCTGGTCATCAAGAATATCAAGGTTGGTATGGTGAGGTACCTGAGGTGGGACACACATGCTGTGCACCTGGTGATTGAGGGGCTGTTGACATTGGGGAGACAGGAGACTAAGGGAATTGTGGCAGAGGCACTGGAGGCTTTTGGCAAGGTGGTTGACTTTGGGTTTATGTTCTGGGAAGAGACCAAGCTAAGGAATGGCAACTACAAGATGATGGTGAGGCTGGAAGGCAAGGAGGCCACAGGGCTAGGGAGGGACTGGCCAGAAGTAATTTGTGTCAGAGGGCAGAAGTGCAAGGTGTGGAGAAGGAAGGGTTCTGAACAGGAGGAGGAGGAATTGCTGATCACCCTAGAGAAGAGAGAGGCTGTAAAGGAATTGTAGAAGAGGAGATGGGAGGAGTTTGCCAAGGACTGGATCTGGATTCTAATGGATGGGAGAAGGAAGAGGTAGCAGAGGGCGAACTGGGAGTGCCTACAGACGGTCCTCTAGGGCTCAAAAGTGGAGGAAGAAGAAAGGGCAGAGATGGACAAGAGTCAGATAAAAGAGGTGGAGATGGCTGAGGTGTCCTTTTCACAACTGGGGGGTGTGGAGAACTTGGCTCATATGCTTGTGAAGGGGAAGTGGGCTGATAGAGAGGAGGTGAATGTAGGGGGTTCTGAGGAGGTTGTCAAGATAGTGCCAGAGACTCAGTTGGAGGATGTTTGCATGGCAGGAGCAGCAAATGTTCATTGAGAATATCCAGAGGCAGGCAAAGTGGTGTGGCTGGAGAAGAGTGCAGAGGAGGATGACCTGGTGGATGTGGCCTCTGATGTGTCAGCAGATAGAGAGATGCTACAGAAACTGAGTAGGACTCTGAGGCCCACCACTCCTGGGCCCCTGGTGATGATGGCTGATGACTGGTATCAGACAGAGCTCAAGGAACTGGCAGAGGAGGATATCAAGGGGGTGGATGTGTTTAATGGATCTCAGGAGGCCTGGGAAGGATTCCTTAATGTGGAATTGCAGGGGTTGAAGTTGGTGATGGTGATGGTGGTAGCACTTCTGGATGATGAAGGATATGAGATAGATGAGGATCATATGGCCAACATCAGGAAGGTAGCATCTGAGTGAGTGGATATCTTCTGCAGTGGTGTGAATAGAGCCCACATCTGGAGGGCTATCTGTGAAGAATGGCAGGCAAAAATCTGTGGTCAAGCTGAAAAGGTGGTGGCAATTCCAGTGGAGCTTTAAACATTTTTATTCATAATGATGAACAGTCTATATATTTAATTATTAAACATCAATAGTTTGTATGATGGAGTAAAGCAAAGGCATCTATTTTGGAGAGGGGCCCCCTAGGGGGATCGGGTAGGGGTGGACATTGTGTATTATATAGAGAATAGATGGTTGTATTAATAAAGAATGGAGTCCAAGTGACTATAAAAAAAAAATATAAAAAAAAATGTCTATTTTGTTGGCTAAAGATCAGGAGATATGATGTGATATTTCTATAGGATATTTGGGCTTATGGGGAGCAAGATTATGAGGATTAGAGCAGAGAATGGTATGGAAGTATAGGTTGGAATGAGCAGGTAGGCATTTTGGTTGGCTTGGGGAGAGGTGAGCTAATAGAGGTTGAGGTATATGGTGATTGATTAGTCTGAGGGAGATTGAAAGGAGGAGCTGGAGATGGACTAGTGGTTGGCTCTGCTTATCTGCTGGCAGTTGGCAGAGAGTGAAACCAATGGATGGAGGGTTGGCTGACTTGGGGAGACCAAGATGAGGTTGGGCTGAATATTCTGGAGGGGGACTTTAACATGGTGTGTGATAGAATATTAGATAGATCTGATGGTGGAGTTGGTGTGGCTATATTTGCTGGGCTCTTGTGATGGCTCCAGGTTGAGAGGAATATGAGATTGGTTGATGGGATATGAAAATGTCAAGGGGAGAGGCCAGGGCCATTTACTAGGTGGCACCCAGTTGGCAAGGACTTGGTTGGAATGAGGATTGATTGGATTCTGGTAGCAGAATGCTGGGGTAATATATTGGATTCAACAGGGATACAGTGGTGTCCTTGATCAGATCACTGGAGAGTAGAAGTGTGTGAGAGATTTCAGACAGTCAGTGGAGGTAGAGGTAGATGGTGACTCAATGTGGCACTACTCAAAAGACAGATGGAGAGAGACCAATTTGTGGCAATTGCAAGGCAGAAAGTGATGCAGTGGAAGAACAGTGGACAGTCAATAGCATAATGGTTGGGGAAATTTAAACATTTTGCAGATGCTTATTGGCATAATGTGGGAGAGGTAGCTGGAAGGGAGCAGAAGGATAGAGAAAGGAGAGTTGAACTGTGGCTACATTGGCAACTGAAATCCCTGGAAGGAGAGAATTTATCAGAGGAACGACACTCCTAGTTGGCCAAGGAGGAGACTGAGTTGAGATTGGATTTAAAGACAGCAGAAGATAGGGTAGTAGATGGGCTATTGGCAAGACTGTGAGTGAGGCAGTTGGATGAAGGAGAGTGACCCACTAAATACTTGTTGGGAATCTTGAACATCAGGAGGGTGCAGCACAGCTGGGCTTTGGTGTTGCAGGAGGATGGAGTTGAGGTTACTGGTATTACTGATATCCTTGGAGAGATCTCTGGTCGAAGTGCACTCTATGGCAAGATGGAGGAGGACTGGTGAGGAGCGAGGCTTCACTGGAGGATAATGACAATTTGGTTGGCAGCTGGCCAGTGGTAGCAGTACCTGGGATAGGTGGGGTGGTAATGGGTATGGTGGCCCTTGAGGAGGTATTGGAGGTTCTGCAGAAAGTGCAGGCTGGTTCATCATCAGGGGAGAATGGACTGCCTTGGGAGTTCTGGAAGAAGTTTCAAGTTGAGTTTGGGTGATGGCTTGTTAAAATGGCAAACTTTGTGTTGAGTGATGGTTGCTGAATCAGCAATGGCTCCTTAGGGTTAGTCTCTCTGTTCTATAAGGAGAAAGGGGATTGACATATGTGGCAGAACTGGCAGCCCATTATGTTATGGAATGTGGATAGGAAGTTGGTCTCCAAGATTCTAGCAGAGAGAATGCAATGATGGATTGGTCAATTGATGGGTGAGGAAAAGCAAGGGTTTGTGAAGGGAAGACAGATCCAAGGCAGTACAGCCTGGGTGCAAAACATTTTAGAGGGCTGTAGAAGCCAGCAAGTGGATGGGAGAATGGTGTTCTTAGATCAGGAAAAGGCTTATGACAGGTTGAGGTGTAACTATTTAGAGGCAGTTCTACAGAAGGCGGGATTTAGTATGATGGAGGCTCAGAAACTGATGGGCCTAGTGCGAGGCTGCTGGGCTACAGTACTGTAAGCGCACAACCTCCAAGCCACAGAAATCACATGCGATCTCCGAACAAATCTGAAAATCACCTGCAAGATCACGAAGCTGAGTCAAACAGAAGTCACAGCGTACAAAGCTGAGTCAATACCAAGTCACGAAACACAAGGTTCACACAAACGGGATCTTACCAATCCAGAACAAATGCATATATACCCAGCCCCGAGACGTGTCAAAACAGAGAACCAAAACAATAACAACCACAACTTCCAAATACACAAACATGACTACCGAGATCTACAACCGTATCCGCGCTGACATTTGGAATGCCATTGTCAACCGAGCCACACCCCCTCTGCCCCTCATGAATATCTACAGCCAAGCACCTCTCTACTTCGTGGAAGCCCGATGGAATGCCCTGAACATGCTTAACGAGGCCCACCGGATTGGACAAATCTCAAGCTACTATCAGATCGGCCGCCTCCTGGAAGACATGATTGAACACCACCATGATACAGACATTACCCAGATGTCTCAACACCAGAAACTCATCGCCCGCAAACACCGAGAGCTCTTCTACGAGTACAGCACCCTTATTCCCCGCCTC